>LOJH01039756.1:0-14767 GCA_001685095.1 Ellobius talpinus | reverse complement strand
ATGTCAACACGTAGAATGAAAATAGATCTACATCTATCACCATGTACAACACTCAGGTTCAAATGGATTAAAGACCTCAACATAAATCCAGTTACACTGAACCTGGTAGAAGAAAAGGTGGGAAGTAGCCTTGAACACTTTGGCATAGGAGACCACTTCCTAAATATAATACCAGTAGCACAGACACTGAGATCCACAGTTAATAAATGGTCCCTCCTAAAACTGAGACACTTCTATAATGCAAAGGACACTGTCAATTAGACAAAACAGCAGCCTACAAAGTGGGAAAAGATCCTCACCAATCCTACATCTGACAGAGGGCTGATCTCGAAAATATATAAAGAATTCAAGAAATTAAATATCAAAATACCAAATAATCCAATTAAAATGGGGTACAGATCTAAACAGAGAATTCTCAACAGAAGAATCTCAAATAGATGAAAGACACTTAAGGAAACGCTCAACATCCTTAGTTATCAGGGAAATGAAAATGAAAATGACTCTGGGGTTCCATCTTACACCAGTCAGGATGGCTAAGATCTAAAACACTGATGATACCTTATGCTGGAGAGGATATGGAGTAAGAGGAACACTCCTCCATTGCTGGTGGGATTGCAAACTTGTACAGCCACTTTAGAAATTGTTATGGTGCTTTCTTATTAAATTGGGAATCAATCTACCTCAAGATCCAGCTATACCAATTTTAGGCATATACCCAAAGGATGCACATTCAAACCACAAGGACACTTGCTCAACTATGTTCATAGCAGTATTATTCATAATAACTAGAACCTGGAAAAAACCTAGATGCCCCTCAACTGAGGAATGGATAAAGAAAATGTGGTACATTTACACAATGGAGTACTACTTAGTTATAAAAAATGATGACCTCATGAAATTTGCAGGCAAATGGATGGAACTACAAAAAAATCATCCTGAGTGAGGTAACCCAGACTCAGAAAGACAAACAGGGTATGTACTCACTCATTGGTGGTTATTAGGAGTAAAGTATAAGTAACCAACCTACAATCCACAGCCCCAGAGAAGCTAGATTACAAGGAGGGCCCAAAGAGGGATGCCTGGAATTCCCTGGGAAGGAGAACTAGAAAAGATTTCCTGGGTAAACTGGAGCAGGGGTTGGGGGGATGGAGAGATGGGAACTAGAGGAGCGGGTTGGGCAGGCTGGGTGTGGGAGGTGGGTCAGAAGCGGGATGGAGGGGGAAGTAACAAAAGAGAATTCTTGATGGGGGCACATTTTGGGGTTAGGGAGAAACCTGGTGCCAGAGGAAACCCCCCAGGAACCCATAAGAATGACCCCAACTAAGACTCCTAGCAATGGTGGAAAGGGTGCCTGAACTGGTCATCTACTGTAAGCAGGTTGGTGACTTCCCTAATTGCCATCATAGATGCTCTATCCAGTAATTGATGGAAGCAGAGGCAGAGAAATGTATTTTACTGAACCAGTAAAAATGGTCTCTCTCTCTCATCTTTTTTTATTTAAGATTTATTTTTATTTTATCTGCATGTATGCCTGTGTGCCAGATCACCTGGAACAGGAGTTACAGACAGTTGTAAGCTGTCATGTGGGGACATGAACCCATGTCCTCTGAAAGAGCATTCAGTGCTTTTAACCACTGAACTATCTCTCCAGCCCCATGATCTCTCTTTTTATACATTTGATAATTCATTGAAGTTTTCTTTTCCCCATTTTACAACTAAGAAAACTAAAAGAGAGGTTAAAACTCACCCACAGCTACATAACTAACAGGGCACAAAACCACACCCTGATTTTCATGAAGTCCAATGCCAGAACCTGGCCCCTATACCACTAAACCACCTGCATTATAAACCCCGCTACCTGAGCTGGGGAGTAGCACTGGGAGTTAGGGGAGGGGGCCCAGAAAATACATGAGTCTCAGCCTATGACAGTCACTGCCCCAGAGTGACTGTGCCACACAGCCCTCTTAATCCCCAAGCAATAACTGCCTGAGTAGGCCCATCTGGCCACCACCATGGCTAGCCGCTCAGGTTCAGGTGCACTCTCCTACTTTCCCTTTTTGGAGTATTTGTCCATTTTCCAGATGTCCTTCTGCCTACAAACTGCCAACCTCCAAATACCTTAAACAGTTCTTCATGTATGCCTGGGAAGGTTTCATATTTAAAAACATGTGTAGGATAAAAACCTCCCTAGGTCACCACAGTGAAGAGCGCTAGGTACAGAACACATGCACAGCAGCTTGAGGAGCACCCCAGGGCCCCAGGAATCCCACGGCCTTCCTCCTCCATCCATATCAGCACAGATGAGAAGCACACACTGACAGAAACTCAGCAAGCCACCCAGAAACACATTTCCAGGCATGGAGCCAGGGGTTGAGGCTAAGCTGACTTCCTAACACAAGCCCCGCCTGTTACTGATGCTCAGAGCAGTGTCTCTGAAGACTTAAGTCCTTAGAGGCAACATTACATTGCAAAGTTCCAGTGAGGTCAGGTGAGATGAGAGACCAGGTGAGGAAACGTGCAACTAGGAACCAATCTACTTCTGCCTCTGACCTGGCTCCAATGGCCTAGAGCAGTGGTTCTCAACCTTCCTAAAGCTGAGACCCATTAATACAGTTCCTCATGTTGTGGTGACCCCATAACCATTAAATTATTTTCTTTACTACCTCATAACTGTAATTTTGTTATTGTTATAAATCATAATGTAAATATCTGTGCTTTCTGATGGTCTGAGGCGACCCTTGTGAAAAGGGGTTGTGACCCACAGGTTCAGAACCACTGCCCTGGAGCTGCATGTTAGGATGCAAAGGGGTGAAGTTCAAGGAACGGAATGCAAACAGGTCACATGAATGTGGCAAATTACAGGTGCATAAAAATCACTCATAGCACAGCACTGCACCTAATTCTGGGCGCCTGGTATAGGCTCTGTACATGCTTCTCCCCTGGCCTTATTCAAAGCCATCCCAAAGAACCACAAGTGTTACAGTTTTAGACAGAAACGTCCCCCACAGTATCATATTTTAGTACTGGGTCCCCAAGTGTGGCTATATTTGGGAGGGTATAGAACCTTTGGAATACACAGCCTAGGAAACAGAAGTGGGTCTTCAAGATGATACCCCCTTCAGGCACCAGGGTGAGCGCTTTGCTTCCTGTCGGCTGCACCAACTTAAGCAGCCGAATTGCCATTTCCTGTCTGCTCTATAGTGAAAATGGAGGAAGGAGCTGAAATGAAAAGTGACAGGTGCCAACTGTACGTGCATAGATAAAAGTGTGTCCACAGAAGAACAAACTCAGTAAAAACTGGATGTTTTCAGAGGAGTTGTGATTCTTAATTCATCATAGTTTATTTAATAAGATATAAATAACATCACAGAAAAAAATAATTAGTAGCTCTTAAATAAAAATAGGCTCAACAGTATTTGTAGTTAGAGAAACGCAATTGAAAAATAACCCACAAGCCTAATTTTTCTCCTGTGATACTACGGGACCCAAAACTTTGCTCCCTTAGAAACATGGCGGGGAGCTATATTTCCCACAATGCTGTGGGGCCCATGCAAGACCTGTGAAGGGCACAGCCTGCCCTTACCTGCCCTTTGTTCCAGCAAACGCACTCAAGTGAGAACACAATGGCAGGCACTCAAGTTGCGCACTGGGGAGTATCAGAAAAGACTGAAAACTTCCTTAACATTCAGCTATTGGCAGACTGGTTAAACCAACCCTGGTGCAGTCAGACCAAAACATGTCAGGAGCTACTAGCAAGAAGATGGCAACCCTGGCTACATGCACACAGAACCCTGCCAGGATGTAGAGTAGCATACAGAAGAGGGAAGGAACATGCATGCATGCACACATCTGCCTTGGGCACACAGAGCATCTCTGCAACTGTTTATAGTCAAGCCAACAGGGAGCAAACTGAGCTGCAGACAAAGGAGAATGCTCATCAGTTAACCTTACTTTGAAACATATGCATATGTGTAGTTCATTCAAAGAAGCACATCAAATGAAAACACATAAATGTACTCTGTTTTCATTTAACTAAAAATATGAGTGAGGTGCGGAGGCACATGCGTGTAATCCCTGCACTTAGAGGCTAAGGCAGGAGGACACCAAATTTGAGCCTATCTGGGCTGCATACAGAGCAAGACTGTTTCTCAAAAACAAACAATGTAGAACGGTAGCTGTGCATGCTTGCCTCTCCATCCCTTGCCCCGTCTACCTTGCCAGTGCCTGGACCTTTGTGGTATGGCGCTCCTGCTGCTCTGTCACCCTCCTCTTCAAGGCGTCCATCTCTTGCCGGAGTGCAGCCGAGTGCTCCATCTCGCCATCAAGGAGATTCCGCAGTGACCTGGAAAAGAGGGCCCCACAGTTCAGAGGCTATTCACCCAGCCCACCCAGAGTACATCGCTGCCCACAGGCTCGCACAAACCACAATGCAGTTCCAACTCACATAAACTGATGCTGGCAGACAGTAAGTCTGAGCCTGGTAACTGCACTGAGTCCCAAGTGGTCAGACTCAGGGACCTTGCTCCTGTGACAGCTTAAATCAAGAGGAAATCAGGAGCTCAGCAGATGCCAGGGAGGCACTTTAAAGACACTCCATTTAGAGTGCAGTGTGTTAAACGGAAGCTCTGACCCAGCCTCAATGGGAACAGATCTCACAAAGGAAAGGATGTCAAAACAGGCCAAATGAATATTCTGCAGCAAAAAAAAACCCCACAGAACACTTCCTCAGATTCCATGATATTCCATCCTGGTTCCACTGCTGCCCATAGAATAGACCAGGACTCACAGTCCACAGCCACCTCCATGATAAGCTGGAATGCATGGCATTCTATTGAGTATATATTAGACACAGCACACAATAAGTCAGCTTTTATGGTATTCTAAAGAGTGCATATCAGCACAGCATTATGTTATATTCCTATACTTTTTAGCTTTTATGGTATGTCCATTCACATATACATTTCTTATCCACAGAAAATGACCAGGGGTAGCAGTTCTAGGAAGGGTCACAGGTTACCACACTGAGGTAAATCAAATATGGTTCTGATTCACTGTACCTAAATGACTGTTTCTAGAAAAGCACCTGTGATGTATTTACCACATCCAAAGGATGCCTGCCATGAACATCAGGGTGTATCAAATACGCCAAGCCCTCACAGTGCCCCACCACTGAGCTCTCTAAGACCAGCCGTGTTCACTGGGAGCTTGGAGAAGATTCCCCTCCTGGAACATCCTGGTGCGTCCTGTGTGTGAAGAAGCAGTCAATATATGGTGGCTGCCATTTTTCACAAGGGGAGACAAAACCCATGGCTGCTTCCAAGAGCATCACTCCAGCTAGAGCAAGGAAACCAAGCAGCAGCCGTTTGTTGGGAATGCATGCTAGCTGACAGTGCACTGCTCTTTTAGAAATCAGACTTATTTGCCTTTGTACGGCTCTACAAAGGACGACGGGCAGCTGGTCAGTTAGATCCAAAATAAGGTCTAAGAGAAAACTGTTACTGCTCTCACCAGGACAGGAGGTGACCTGTGCACCACCTCCCTGAGTCAGGCAGCCTCCCCGTGTCCACTGGCTTTTTAACCTCAGGCAAGCCTGTCACTGGCTACCCCAGCCTCAACACAGACTCTGGTAGGAGAATGTCAACTTCAAACACTCACATGGTGGTAGCTGGTAGTATCTAGGATGGATCTCAATAAAGAGGAAGAAGAAACTTAAGAAAGCACTTGGCCTCTTGGAGTTGACCACTGTGTTTTAGCCAAAATAGAAGAATCCAAATGTCATCTTGTCCCAGGAATCCCCAATTTGAGTGGAACACAGAAAATATACCCTCAGTTAAAGGTCACTTCAAGAGTATTCTTTGGGCAGGGAGCTGGACAGAAGTGGTGTGGCATTCCTTCTTGAAGTGATAAAACCATTCTAAAATTGGCCATGGCAATAGCTTCACATATCTGAGAATATACACAAACACACTGCATTGTGAGTATGTGGATGACATCAGTGAAAGCTGTCATTAAAGAATGTTCCTCCACATTCGTGTGTTGGAAGGTGGCAGCATTGCTGCTTCGATCCCTTGCTTATATGCAAGCCACAGCAGATCTACTGAAGTGGTCTAGTCCAGAGAAGTAAGAAATCTGTTAAAACCCCAGCACCCAAGTCAGACAACTTGAAACTGCCTGTAACTCCTGCTCCAAGGCATCCAGTCCCCTCTTCTGGCTTGCATTGCACATCCACATGCGCGCGCAAACACACACACACACACACACACACACACACACACACACATGAATTTAAAGTAATAATAGTAAGGTAAGGAGCTTGGCAGTAAAGTGCCATTCTCTCCATTCATTCACTCGCTCTGCCACTAGGGACAGAAAGTCAGAGAAAGAGGCAGCCATGATGTCACAGTACCCATTCTCTTCTTCCAGTTCATCTTTTCTGTTCATCATGGCCACGATGGCTTGGCGTAGTTCATCTGAGGGAAGAAAGCAAAGGCAATGCTATGAGCAGACAATCCTGTAAGCCATCCGTCCCCTATCCTCTCTGTAGTACATGAGCAGAAGCTCCTGCAGGTCGTCTGTCCCCAGCCTCTCTACAGTACATGTCGTTACAGATGGCTTGTCTAGGTAAGTTCCCTGTTCCCTAGAAAGGATTCTTTTACAGCCTTAGACACACAGTGTGTTCACTGTCACTCTCATCCACACAAACATAAGGGAAAGGTGAGAAGAGAGCTAAAGTGTGTTGGGAAGGATAGGTTCCTGGGAAAACATACTCAGTTTGCAATTTCTGAGTGCTTTCCCAAGTCTTTGTTCCTGGACAATGTCTGTTGTGAACACTGAATTGTTCCTCTTATAGTTATTTATCAGCCCAGACAGCAGATCAGGTAGTACTAGGCTCCATGCCTGCATAAAGACAGTCCATCAAGGTTAGTAAACATCTGGCTCTCCCACACGGCCTTCTGAGGGCAGCAGACAGGAGATAGAGGACTACATTCAAGACACAGTGCACACTGCACAATTACTCGGCAGAGCCACCCCTCTAGCCTCTTTCACACAGTAAAGCATTCGAGAATAAGAAATGACAATATGCATCCACACTTCCTAGTTCCATCAAGCTTAACCATTGGTGCTGTGCACATGCAGAAGGCACGGCCAGATCTTAGCTGCATCTCAAGATCCGGAGATCAGAGTTGTTTTATCTGTTTCCTTTACTTGATTTCACCTTATGGTGGCCGCTGGGAAGTGCAGGGCCCAAATCACACATCTAGTAGGAGTCGGTGACTATGTCCAAGAGTCCACACGATGTCTAGAACCACCTACATTGATCCAAGTGCTGAGGTCACAACGGGTGCCCAAAGCCAATAAATAGCCAGCTTTGTGTTTTAAGACCAGAAGCATTGATGATCTTAGCAAATTTCCTCAATTTTAAAATCTTTCATAATACAAAAAATAATTAGGAAATACCTTTCCATAAAATTTATTAAGAAGAACTAGAGATTCTTATTAGAAATGACCCTCTAGGAAAAGGGTGAGACTAGAGCAAGAAGGTTGTCAATCTGTGGGACAAGCAGCCCTGAGAGACAGAAATGAGACGTTAGGAAAAGGCCTAGGACAGAAAACAGGCAGAACTGAGCCACTGAACAGCTAGCCATGCTCTGCCTGCAAACACAATGACCCAGGGCTCACACATTCAATTACTCATGCATCTAACAAGAGCAGACAAAGTTCAAATACCTTCCCAAGGAGAGACGCAGGATCCCACCTGGTCCAAGGAAGGATCCTAATGGAGAGTAACAACGGCCACCACAAGCCTACGTGAAACCAACTCAGTGAGGTGTCCCTGGTTGCTAGGGTCCCTGCTCAGAGTCTCACACCAGAGTCTCAGCCTCTCTCTGTGCCCTTCCTCCAGAAATGAGGAAGCAGCATCCTTCTCACCTCCCTGGAAGCCAGGAGGATCAGAGGAGACTGAGAAACAGTGTCTTTGAGGGTACTTCTCACAGGCTACAACAGGAAGTCCAGAAGGACCTGCTGCTAGGATGCAGAACCTTATTCTAATTGATAATCTTTAGAGGAAAAACAAAGCAAGTAATTTATCCCCAGGTCACTGTGACTATGAAGGAAAATAAAACCAACCACATTAATTGTTCTACCAGCAGCAGGGAGGATAGAGCACTCTAGGCTCAGTCTTCAGGCAAGCCAGGCCAGTGCTGTGGGCACAGCGGACACAGGCTTCATTATTCCTCCACTCCAGGACATGCATGGATTCTGAATTTTCCTCTAGGCTTTCTTCCTCACTAGAGTTCTTAGCTGGCTTGAACCACTGATGAGCAAAGGAACGAATGCTCACAGTCGCCATCCAGAGCTGGAAGGCACAAAATCTCCTAAAGCAAGGTCCTGTGTGTTTGCCAGTAGTCTACCTGCCCTTCTCCAGCTCTGCAGCAACACATCTGGTTTACACTCATGAACTGCACTGCTATACCCAAGCTGGGACCAGACTGCAGCAGATGACAGCAAGGACACCTCCCACCACCATTGTACTCAGGAACAAGTGGCCTGGACTAGGCAGGGCAGGTGTTGTCACACTGGCAAGTCCTCAGTCTCTGCATTCTACTCCGCCCCTCCCAGAGGGTACAGCTCATCCACATGAGCATGCCCCTGGGCATCTGTATAGAACCACCATCCCTAGCTCAGCCACAGTGACAGTATCTGTCTGGCCAGAGGCCAACTGAGGGGTGTCCGGATGATCTTGACTGCACTACTGTTACCCAACCAGTGGTCAGACTTCCCTCTAAGATGGAAGTTATTACACACATGTTTTCTCACAGATTTCCTGGTCAGAATCCATCTCTCTTCATATTAAATCCCCCTCTGACATTCTTACATGAGAAAACCCCAGCTCACCACCCCAGGACCTGATACTGATGAGCCTCTTTTGAAAAGCTTCCCTGAGACCCCTTGCCCTGCAGCAGCTACAGGTAGGAGATGTGAGTTGCCTTGCTCTTCCCTTGTGCACACAGATGCTGACAGAATACAGACCATGCTGCACCCCTCAGTGCCTGGGATCCCTTCTTACTGCATGTTTAACCAACATGTTTGAATTTGATCCAGAAAAATGAGTGGCCAGGGAGGCCATTCTGATCTAACCTTCCACACTTCTAAAACCAACAGCAAAGCTCCGAAAGACAAATGTCACACACTTTCTCTTATATGTGGAATCTAGATTTGAGTGTGTGTGTGTGGCTGTGTGTATGTGTGTGTATGTGTTTTTATGTATGTGTGTGCCTGTGTGTCTGTGTCTGTTTCTGTGCACGTATGCCTGTGTTTCTGTGTGTGTGTCTGTTTCTGTGTGTGTGTACATGTGTGTCTGTATATGTGTGTGTGTTTCTATATGTGTGTGGCTTTGTGTCTGTATCTGTGTGTGTCTGTTTCTGTGTATCTGTGTATGTGTCTGTATATGTGTTTCTATATGCGTGTGTCTGTGTGTTTGTCTGTGTATATGTGTCTGTATATGTGTGTTTCTGTATGTGTGTGCATGTGTGTCTGTGTATGTGCCTGTGTGTCTGTGTGTGTACCTGTGTGTCTGTGTGTGTGTCTATGTGTGTGTCTGTGTGTCTCTGTGTGTGTTTCTGTATGTGTGTGCATGTGTGTCTGTGTGTGTGCCTGTGTGTCTGTGTGTGCCTATGTGTGTGTTTCTGTATGTGTGTGCATGTGTGTCTGTGTCTGTTTCCGTATGTCTGTGTGTGTGTGTCTGTATATGTGTCTGTGTCTGGGTGTGTGTGTGGCTGGAAAGCAGGGGGGGCTGTTTCAGTCGAGGAAGGAGACCAGCAAAGGGAGATGGGGAAGAAACAAAGAGGGAAAGTATAATGACATGTAATTATGAAAATAGCACAATGGAGCTCATTACGTTACATGCTAACTCTAAATGAATAAATAACACACACATACAGAAAACCAATGGCAACAATAGCACTTTCTGTGAAGTTACACGCCTCTGCCCAGCAAGCCTTGTTTCTAGTCTCACAGCCTCCTGTCTAGGACAATCAGTAGCACAGAGCAGGAAACAGATTGTGGCAGTCCCTTCAGAATTCCCAGTACCTCAGAGCTCTGTCACCTACAATGGTGGAGGCTGTCCTGGTGAGCAGAAGGAAAGGGCAAGAGGAAGTTCAGGTGTGAATCCTAGGAGCTTCCATTCCAGGGACAGAAAATCCATGGCAAGTTGCTACCAACAGGCTCTAGGGCCAGCAGCCCTAAGTTCAAGACCCACTCAGCCACGTGCCATAAGCAACCTTGACAGGTTTCTGCCTTTGCAAACTATAAGCTGGAATTGTGCCTCATTTCCCCCAGGGATGGCTGGTAGCAAGCACAGGGCAGTCATTCAGTTTCAACACTTACAGGATGCAGGCTCTGCAGTCAGGTGCCAGCTTCCAATCCCAGCTTCCCACCTGAGGATGCTGTTTATTGACCTTATCTGAGAACCTTAAGGGTAAAATGGGATCTTAACAGTCTTTCTTCAGGCATGATAACACACACCAGTAATCCCAGCATTTGGGTGGTAAAGAAGCAGGATCAAAAGTTCAAGGCCATCCTTGGCTACATAGGGAATTTGAGGCCAGCCTAGGGTACATGAGACCCTGTCTCAACAATCGGACAAATCCAGTCACTACATCACCTAAGTGCTGAAAGGATTAAAAGAGGTAATATGCAAATGAGGTGTCTAGAGCACAGTGGCATTTAACAGGTATTCTTGATAGGTCTCACTATCCCTTTCCCTTCAACTGCAGGGGACAGAAAGGTAGAAACACAGTGTCAGACATTGTTCACAAGTGCGGGTCATTTATGTGGGCCCACTTGCAAGAGACGTGGAATATACTAAGCTCCTGTGCACCTCAACCTTGGACAATAAAAAGAAACCCTTGAAAATGCTCCCTGCCATAGAGCAGCAGGCCAGATAAGATCTCCTGAGGACCAAACACCATTCAACGGGGCAATGTGGGTAAACCAGGCCAGCCACCAAAGCACCACCTAGAAGAGACTGATTGAGTATCTGGATTCTGGCTTCTTAGAGCCAGGAAGGAGGAGTCTGGATACTGACATTACGACTTGCAGCTGAACATTACATTCTATGGTGAGTCTTGAAGAACTGCTTCACAGAACCACACAGAACACTCAACCAGCAGCAGCAGCAGCCTCCAGTAGCTACAGGAGAGCCTGGCCAGCAGACCCCAGGATCACTGTGTTGCCTGTGAGCAGTAGCAGGACAGCTAGTGCGATGTGACCCAGCCCTGTCATCCTGACGGTGCCTGCCCCACACAGCATTCCCAGCCTCCTGGAGGGACCCTGGATTTGCACAAACATCAAAACAATGCATGACAATCACAAGTGCGACAAAGGGACACTCTGTGGTAGTTTACAAAGGAGATGGGGACCTTTTCGGTGCCCCTCTTGCCTTTCACAGACTTCTACAGAGAACAGTGGTAACGGTGTGGATGGACATGGCGACTCTAATAGAAACTCATTCCTGCTGCTGTGCTGCCTGATGGCTGTCTTGTACTTTCCTGGGCAGCAGGGAGGAAATGTGGTTTCCATGTATCATGTAACTCACCATCCACCAATCTCAGTTGCTGTGCATGAGCAGAGATTTTTCTCTCTAGCACGACGCAGCTCTTATCTGTGAGTCTCCATCACTTTGATTCCTTCCTCTTTACCGAGGCACAATCTTCAGGAAACAAAGCAAAGCAGAGCACCTGAATGTCGGCCTCTGTGGAGCCTGACCATGCCAGGCAGTCCCTCTCCTGAGGTTGAATGGTCCGTGGCCATCTATCTCAAAGCAGTTCTTTGCCAACTTCAGCCATCAGAAATTGATCTGGGATAAGACACAGCATTTCCAATCACTGCATAAAAGATGGCTTCATCCACAAATGCTGCCAAGGCAAGGAACCATTTTGGAAGCAAAAAACAAGACTTCAAGCTCCACTTCTGCTATGAACTGAAATAAATCTCAAGCAGACCAGTACTTAAATATGGGAAATGAAGCAATCAAAACTATAAATATATGAGCAAAACACTCCTTCAGGTCTCCTGACATGAGAGCAGAAAAAGGACAGCTGGACTCACTCAGTCTCTGCTCATCAAGGACCACTAAAATGAACAAGCTTGTCATTTCAGGCAGTTGATGTAGGCTCTCTGTGGAAGCCACAGCCATCCTAGTTAGTCATGCTCCACTCTGGACACCCAGACCTCAGTACATACTCCACCTCACAGAGAAGAGAGCCACTTTCCTCTCAGCTTGTCAGAGGGAGGGGCAGTGCTCTGTGACCATCCATGGGAACCCCATCCGCTCCCCCCCACACACTCACCATTTGCATACTGTCCATGGTTGTTTTCTAACATGGCAGCATGTGCTGCCCCCTCTCACCACAGCCCTGCACCCCCCACACACATGCCCCGCTCCACAGTAAGAACTGAAGGAAGCTCTCTGCAGCTATGTAGGTGGCCCACAGTCACTCAGACAATGGACTAGAGAGGAGCTTTGGTAAGAAGGAAAGAGCTGAGCCAGATATGGTGGTGCTCACCTTTAAACCCAGCATTAGGAAGGCACGACGGGGGGAGGGGGGAAATCTCTATGAGTTCGAGATTAACCTGATCTTTCCCGTCTCCTTCCTCACCTGCCTCTGTGTTTTAGCACATGTTCTTGAAAGGAGCATCTGAAGCCTAACTCAGAGCCCTTCAGGTTTCCCTCAAGGTACCCTCCCCTGGTTTATCTTTGCTCTCTGGCTGTGGCAGACCTGAAAAGCACAGGCCTGCCCCAGCTTATTCCCAGCCTAGCCCACAGACTCTGCTGCCACAGGCCTCCAGGAATATACTGATGATGGCTGACTCCAATTGAGCCAATCATACAGAATTTTCTAGAAATAGATGGGCCATTAACTATGATTGGAGAGATAAAGGTAGATGGAAACAGATACATCTAGCCAAAAGTCCGCAAGGCCCATGAGCTAAAAAGCTCATTTGCAGGCCAAGTTGGCATTGCCATTCTTATAGGAGAAATTAAACTGCCAAGCAGTTTGTTGTGGTTCCTTAGTCACCAGATGCAGAGACCTAAATAGGACAAGAACAAGCACTGGCACAGACGGCTTCATAAGAAGTCCAGAGGAAAGGTCAAGTGTCACACGTGTCAAAGTCCCACAGCCTCACACTGGGGCAAAGCCACAAAGGAGCCAAACTGCAACCAATCTGGAGTGATGTCTTGAACCCTTGCAGGGCCTCTGATGAACAAAGGAGCAGGACAGCTATCTAGGGGCAAGAGCAAGAGGTGCAGGCTGACTCGAAGAGACCATGCAGCTACAGGAAAAAGGGCAACCATATATGCATGACCTCCTAAGTTGCCAGGCTCCTGCAAGTCCTAACCAATATCTCTGCCTTTGTATTCTGAACTTGAGTGGCCTGCATCCTCTAGTCATCACTTGGACCCTTCTCACTATAAGTTCCTCTCACAACATCTGTTGTCTGGTGGGGGCTATAGCTGTTCAAAGGCTGGGCCACGAAAGCCTAAGCCCAGCCATCCTAGGAGTCCCTGGGGAATGGGGAACCCATTGCCTGGCACAGCACCTGACCACAGAACACACTTGAGAGCTATTAAATAAATCGAGGGGCAGGTGAAGAAGTGAATTAACAAAGAAGTAAATGGCTCACTGTGACCCACTGCTAAAACCCACCCTTAGCTCCAGGAACTGAGTGTCAAATGGGTAGGGCAGAAATGTCAATTGCCTTTAATAGCAAGCTCAAGGCCTCATCCAAGAACACTAAACACCAGGTTCACAGCTGTAATTTCCTGTCCCAATGACAGGCATTCGGGCCCAAGTACAGAGTCTGGCATCATGAGTCTGTGCGATGAGATACACACAACAGTAAAAGGCGGGGCAGCAGGAAGGGGTGAAAAGTTCCTACATGCCATTGCCACGACCTAACACTGTGTAAGCCAACAAACCCATGCCTATTTCCCCACCCAAAGTGGCTGCAGGAACCCTCAATATGGTTACAAAAGGCTCAGAAGAGCAAGGAATCTCCCTGGCATATAGGGACCTACACATGACCAGTCCAAAGCCACTAGCCTGTTCATACAAAGAATTCCACAGTTACTGAATAATTGTGGTGTGGAGGGAGGGGATAAGCCTGAGGCTAATTGGTCATACAATCCCTCTTTAGACTAAAAAGGAAACAATGATTATGTTGAGTAACAGAGAACATCTGGATGTGAACGGGTGCGCACAAGCAGACACACACATGCACATCTATCTGTGTGGTAATTCTGTTCTATACAGCATTTTTCCGCAGACTTTCCAGAGCCCTTTACACACACTCTCCTGAGGCCCGTACTTGGTTGTATTAAAGAGAAAACTCTGAGGCCATGTGTACAGAAATAAAACCTGTTCTTCTATGGGTATGTACTTAACCTACATCGTTATTTTAACTTAATACCCTGCTTTTATATCTTTGTCTGCCTGCCCACTCTCTCTTCTTTTATCTACCAGAGGAAGGATCAACTATACTAAGCTTCAAAATATAACTTGAGGCCAACCTTAGAACCATTCTAGCTTTTTCTTCTGTTTCTCCTCCCTCTTGCTTCCTTCTTCCCCCACCCACCAAGAATTTCTACTTTTCCATCAGGATGAAAGAGAAAAAGTATCCTGGTGTAGGAGGGTCATCTGTCTATATGTTACTACTTTCATTGGTTAATAAAGAAACTGCCTTGGCTTTTTGATAGGGCAGAATT
>LOJH01039754.1:662-14768 GCA_001685095.1 Ellobius talpinus | reverse complement strand
CACCATGTGGTTGCTGGGAACTGAACTCAGGACCTTCAGAAGGGCAGGCAGTGTGCTTAACCACTGAGCCATCTCTCCAGCCCCGACAAAACATTTTTAATTTCACCTCTCACACACAGAGGAGAGCCCTGGAAGGAGTATTAAAGGAACATTTTAGGACTTGAAAAAAATTTTAAAAAAAAGAGTAAATTAACAAATTTTTTTTCGCTTAATAACCAAAGAGTGTGATCCTGTTGCAATCGGCTCATTTCCCAAAGCTTTGTTATTATTCATTACGACTAAGAATAACAGATGCTGGAGCTTGGTGTGGTGGAACACACCATAACCAAAGAAGTCAGGAGGCAGAGGTAGGATGAGCAATGATACAGCAATGAGAGAAGTCAGGGCTTAGTTTATCAGAGGGAGTAACTATCCATGTCACTCTAGAAAGAAAGAACTTGCAATATTTTCACTTAAAAAAGTGAAACCTTCCTCTATGGGCGTGTTTTCTATTCCTTTTTTCTTGCTGGGAAAGGACCATTTTGTTTGTCAGAATGTTGTTAAGAACAGGTCCAGATGCAACAAATTCTCAAATATTAGCTGATCTAAGGAGTATTCTCAATTACTTCACACAAATCACCATCAGAAATGACAGAAGCTGTGGTGACCTCAGGTTTCCACAGTAGTTTTGCAACATTCAAACCACGTGACATAGATTATTAAGTCCATAACACCACTAAAAATATCAATTGAGTGATACCTGCGAATGGGTTTCCTTTATTGTCTTCAGGTCTTCATTTAGGTTCCCACACAGCTTCTGTGATTCAATCAAGGAAGAAACTGTATGTTCTTGCAGTTCATGTAGATTATTGCACAATACGCTGAGAAAGCTGTCTATTTCTCTTTTTTGATCTTCTATCTTTAAAGAAAAAAATATTAGTTTCTTTTTTAGGCAACCTATCAAATTTGAGGTATTAAGAAGATAACATCTGTACCTTTTCAGCCATTGTCAATGAACTCCTGAAAATATGCTGCAGTTGCCTGTTGATATTCAAGATGGAAACCACACCAGGGGCTAAGATGGTCTTCAGGGAAGCGAGAAGGTCAGTCACAAGTTCATTCTGTTTTTAAAAACAAATGCATCTTTAAAAATGTTTTCATTTCCATTAACTTGGCCAATATATCTCAGATACTTAGTAACCAACCAAACACCAACATTCAAAATTCTTAATAACCTAAAGTGACATAACTGAATATCTAGAATTTATATCCTGCCTAAAACACTTAGTCCTGCTCCACTAACTAAAACAATGTTCACTAAGTGTAGTAAATGTTGAATTAATTTCCTGTTCTGTGTTTGTTGGGTCTCTCATAGCACAGGCTGACCTCAAACTCACTTGTAGCCGAGGATGCTCTTGTTCCTCCTGCCTCCACACTACCAGGATCACAGGTATGTACCATGATGCCTGCCTCCTATAGTCAATTTAATGATCTAAGGTAAAGTTTAGAAGAGGAGAAAAATGACAGTAAAGTGTTAAGATTCTAGCACTTCGGTTTGATCCCCACCATGGGGGGAAAATCTATAGATACATTTAAACATAATGAATTTTAAACAGCTTTAAGTCATTAATCTAAAAAGCTAAGCCAAAAAGTCATTAAGAGTAGGTCTTAGGGGGTTGGAAAGACTGCTGCTTTTGCAGAGGAGCAGCACCCACTTTAGATCACTCACAACTGTCTGTGGCTATGGCTCCAGGGGATCTAGTGCCCTCTTCTGACTCCACAGGTACCTGCACCCACTTGCATACACCCTCCCACCCCCACATACACAACAACAAAACAGTAGGCTTTGGAGAAAGGCACTATAGCTCATGCCTGAGACGATGACATTCAAGAGGCAAAAGCAGGATAATTAGCTTGATACCTAAAGCAGCCTGGACTAAAGAGTGAGTTCTAGGTCAACCAGAGATACAAAGTAAGACCCTGTTTCAAAACACTAAGGAAGGCAGGAGAGCAAACTATTAAGCTAGAAGTATTTAACTATGAAGATCTTGAGACCTAGAGCCTATTGCATTGGAACTTGTGTGTTTATGTTCTTAAAGAGAAACATGTGAAATTGAGACTATAAAAGATCCTTTCACTAGGGAAAGGGCAATAAATAAATACAAAATCTAAGCAGAAATGAGTTAGTAATGCTGCAGTGAAGTGCTTGTGGTATAAGCACCAGAACCGGAGTTTAACCCCCAGAGTCCACATTACCAAAACAAACAAGCTGAGTACAGCATGGAGGAAAGCAGACAGGCAAATCCCCGGGGCTGAGCCAGACACCCAAATTCCATCTGAAGAACCCATGTAAAGGTTGAAGGAGAGACTCCAGTTATCCCGACTCTCATGTGCATGACATACACACCATACACACAATAATAACAAATCAAATCTTTTTTTTAATAGCACCTTAATAGAGGTATCTGCAGTTCTATTCTGGACTCCTTATCCATTCATGCATACATGTACACATACACACACATAAGAAAAACAAAAAGGGAAAAACAAATGAAATGAGTAAAGTAGTAAAAAAAAAGGCTATTTGGTTTTTGAAAGCAAACAAACTTCAACAAATTCTGTGAGAACAGTGTTCATCTTTTCCTTTGATTCAAGCAGCACCCCCTCCCCATTTGTTTGGTTTTGTTTGAGACCGTCTCACTATGTAGCATTGGCTGTCCAGGAACTCTCTATGTAGACCAGGCTGACCTCAAACTCAGAGATATAGCCTGCCTGTGCCTCCTGAGTGCTGGGATTAAAGTGTGCACTGTCCAGCCACTGGTTTGGGTTTTAACAGAGGATCTCATAAGTCAGACTGGGATGGCAATCTCTATATAGCCTACACTGGCCTCAAATTCATGATCCTACTGCCTCAACCTCCCAAGTGCTGGAATTACTGCTGTATGCCATTTATGCCTGGCAGTATGATTAACTATGGAACCATAGAGAAAAGCTTTTAGAGTAAGGCCTAGTAGGGCTTAGTCATGTAGATCTAATGCAAAGAATCATTATTATACGATCCTAGATTCTACTTGTTTTTTTCTGAATTACTATTACATTACCACCACACATTATTTAAGTTTTAAAGAATAGCTGCCCATGAACCAGCAACACGGCTGGTCACATGTGCAAGCCTGATTACCTCTGCTTGACCCCAGAACCCACAGTGGAAGCACTTTGAAATTTTGTCCCTGGAGCTCACATGTGTTGTAGCATGCACCCTCGCTAAAGTCCACAAACCCACACTAATGAAGTAAAAAGAAAATGGGCTACTTATGTTTGGTCATTTGTGCTAAATAAGAAACCAGCTACCTGCTATTTCCTGTTGGGTTAACTAGCTCTAGCTCTGGTGAAGAGGCCAGATAATAGATCTTCCTAGGCCAAAAAACAGATCTCAAATCTCCTGAATCCACATGAGCTGCTCTTTGTGACAAGACTTATTAATAACTGCTGCTCTTTTGTTTGTGCAGGGTCTCACGTAGCTTTGAACTCACTAAAAACCAAGGGTGGCTCTGAACTCCTGATCCTTCTGCCTCCATCTTTCAAATGTTAAAATTACAAACATGTGAATGATAATGGCTTAATTATTCCTATTCTCAACTACACCAAAGGAGTGGAAACACTATCAAAGTTTAGTCACATCCTGTGGCAAACAAGTCTTTCCATGAGGGGGAAACAAAAGCAAAAGGTTCCTAATTGTTTCTGGCAAAGCTTAAGTAAGCTAAGAGCAGTTAATGCCATTTCTGATGGCCAGTCACCCTTTGAAAACATTAACAGATTTACTAACAATCAATCCTTGCAGCACAGTTTTACTTTGTGCTGCTAAAGACTGCTCCTCCAATATCCTATCAGAGATCTGGGAGACTCGAGCCGACACGTTTTGTGGAATAGACATGAGAGATCCGAGTGCTGTCGTGGTAATGGTGTCTAATGCAGAGACACTGGAAGACATCAGATTACCTAAAAAAAAGAGAGATGTGAACTTTAGCATACATATATTTAAATGCAGTTAAGATCACTTTCAATAAGTTAAAATCAATCTTTATTATGGAATTTCTAATAACTACATTAAAGAATTATCTTACTACATAATAAGATTTAAATATGGCGGGTAGTGGTGGCACACGTCTTTAATTCCAGCACTCAGGAGGCAGAAGCAGGTGGATCTCTGAGTTCCAGGCTAGCCTGGTTTACAGAGCAAGTTCCAGAACAGTCAGCATTACACAAAGAAACACTTTTCCAAAAATAAAGAGAGAGAGAGAAAAGGAAAGAAAAGAAAAATTAGAAAATTCTTAAAATTAGTACCTAAACTGGGAAGTGGTGGCTCACGCCTTTAATCCCAGCACTCAGGAGGCAAAGGCAGGTGGATCTCTATGAGTTNGATAGATAGATAAAATTAGTGCCTAAAATATGCAGTTTTATAGTAGACAGGAATTTATGAAAAAGAGAAAAATACCTTATTAGGGTGAAACTCACTTATAATCCCAGCACTTTAGAGGTTGAGACAAAAAGGTCAGGTTCAATTACCTAGTTCAAGGTCACCCTCAGCTACTTGGTAAACTGGAGGTTAAACTGGGTTACAAGATACTTATCTCAAAAGACAGCATAAAAAACAATGCACACATACATGTTCTGACAATACAGCAAATCTTTAAGATATGTCTTTCCACAAGAAAAATGTTACAAGATAATTTATTCAAAGGAAATATCTAGGAAAGGGACTGGGTAAGCACCAGCCACCAAGCCTAACGACCAGAGTTCAATCCCTGGGATCCACAGGAGAGAAGGAGAGTAAAGGAATCCTCCTCTGACCTCCGAGTGCACGTGTGCACACACACACACTAAATAAAAAAAAATTTCAATTTTTAAAATTACTTTTTTATTTTGTGTGTATTTATGTCTGTGCACTAAAGATGCAAGAAGAGAATGTCAGATCCCCTGGAACTGGAGTTAAAGGCAGTTGTGAGCTGCCATGTGGGTGCTGGGAATTAAGCTACTCTTTCCAGCCACAATTTACACATTTTTTAAAAATAAGAACACTTTTAGGAAGGGATCCAAGAAATTAAATAGTAATACCTCAAAGAAATTAGTCAGATTCAGTGATAAAGATAAATTTTATTTCTAATGATAATATGCTAATTTGGTAAATTTTAACTTATAGATGACAGTCTAAAATCAACAATAAACCTCTAAAATTTGTTGTAAAAAAAGCAAAAACATTAATCTCTTGCCTAAACAGCTAACATGCTTAATGGGACAGGTACCAGTGACACCGTCACCTAAGTTATCTGTTTTTATTTGTTTAAAATAGTATTGAATTGTTCATTTTGAGATGCGTTTGTTGGCTCATACCTATAACCCTAGTACTCAAGATGAGGCAGGAGGATCACAAATTCAAAGCCAGCTACAAAGTGAGTTCAAGTTCAACTTGGTTAACTTGGTGAGACCCTGTCTTAAGATAAACAGATAAAAAAAAAAGGTGATGGACTCCAGGTTTCGTGTTGTCTCCCCTTCTCTTTCCCTCACTCCCTCGCCATGCTTTCCTGGTGCCATCCGGGAGCACTGCATTAAACATGGGTTTAATTTGGTCTGAATGGAATTATTTGAATTTTTTTTCTTTGTCAAGAATTTATATAGTTCAGCCAGGTGGTGGTAGAGCATGCCTTTAATCCCAGCACTGGTAAGGCAGAGGCAGGAGGATCTCTGAGTTGGAGGCCAGCTGGTCTACAAAGTCACCAGACAGAGAGATGCCACCTCCCACAGCATCCTATAGCTCCTCCAAGAAGATACATGGTTGCAAAAGATCTTTCACCTTGAGGTTTGCCTTTAGGTTTGGCAAAGCCACCCACACAGCAAAAAGCAGCCTTCCACCTCTTGAGCTTCCTGGATGCCACCCAAGGAATCAAATCTTCTCATCTGGCCAAGACAGGTGGACTAAATCTTCCCCCACAGGAAAATCTTTGGGCCTCTTGTACTCAGCAGTTAACAGCAAGCAGTGCTTCTAGGCTGGTGTTCTCCAAGGACTAAGGAGAGACTTGGGATTGCCTGTGNCTTAAGGTACTGGTAACTTATTACTTCATTTGTTAAGTTTCCTGCTAAAATACAGACAGGTGTGCCTCCTCAACAGGCTTCATAGTCCAGGACTAACAGGTTTCAGGTTTATCTTTAGAGGTTTAGAGTTTTCAACTCCCTTTAATTGTTTTTTAAAATGTTCACACCTTTTAACCTAAAGCAATAGCCTTTGCTATGACACCAAGATGTAAATCTGTTCCAGTTCTCTTACAGGTACCTACAGGTTCCTGGAAAAATGTTCTGTTGCCTGGTAAAAACTAACAGTCTTCAGGGCGTATTTTAACCCCATCCATTTTCAAGCATATTTTACAGGTCACTTCTGCTGTCTGGGCCAAGACAAAGTTACAAAGCGCTCTCCAGACAACACCAACACCTGCACCAGCTCCTAGGACTTCACCATTTGTACCAACTCTCCAGGATCAAGGACACCTACCAACTAAAATCTGGTTCTATCTGCTATTATGTCCCAATTATACACCCGAGCCTCACATGTACAACCAGGGCACTTCTCTGTCCCATTCTTTCTGGCAATTAATGACTTCCCATGGCTACCCCATTCATAGGGCCAATAATAATATTTTTTTTCCTCTTAACCACCTGCCTTCTCATCTCCCTCAAGAAACAGCTGCCTGAGGTCTCCATGATGACAGTAAACTGGATGCTGCTCCAACCACACCTCTCGCTGAATGTGACCCCACCAACTCCCAGCTCTCCCCTCTCCCATGTCACCCCATGCCCGCAGGACATGACGAGCCAGACTTGAGCCAGCGCCCCTTTATCTAAGGAGTCTAAAATGTTTGGTTAAGGGGCTTCACCTCAGCTTACCCCCTTATCCAAAAAGCCTAGAATGTTTTGTCGAAAGCATCACCCCAGCTCCCAAACACCCTTTATACAAAGAGTCTGGATTGTTTGCCTGGAGGCTTCACCCCAGCTCCTGTAATAAGACCCCTCCCCTAGGAGGGTCAAGACCACTCCCACAGGGTACTTAGACTGCCCCCCAGAGAATGTACATGTGGTCTCCAGGGTTCATGTGTTCTCCCTTCTCTCTTTCCCTCGCCATGCTTTCCCAGTGCTACACGGGAGCACTGCATTAAACATGGGCATCTTTTATTTGGGGGAGGGAGCAAAGTGAAAATTGTGAAATTAACACATCTGAAACACATAAAGAAAGACTAGGAATGGGCTGGGGATTTCGCTCAGTTGCCAGAGCACTTGCTTAATATTCATGAAGTCCTGGGTCCCATCTCTACCATTGCATAGAACCAGGCATGACGGCATAGGCCTGTAATCCTAGTACTCAGGTGGGAGACAGGAGGACTAGATATTCGAAATCATCCTCTGATATACACCAACTTTAAGACCAGCTTAGGATACCTATAACCCTGCCTCAAAAACAAACAAAAAAGACCAGAAAAGCTGAGTTTAATGACACCCTTCCTTTAATTCTAGGTCTTAAAAAGTAGAGACAGAAGGATTATTAAAACCAGCTAGTTGTAATGGTGGGGAAGGAAGAAAGGGGAGGGAGAGACTGAGGAGAGGAGGGAGGGGAAGAAATGGGAGGCAGTGTAGAGGAGGTAAACGGGGGAGAGAGGGAGGAAAGAAGGTAGAAGGCGGAGAGAAGGTAGAAAGGGAAAAGAGTGTGAGAGTGAGTGAGCTAGCCTGGGGTTCAACTGAGCCAGCCAACCTCGTCTACTTGGTCAATGAAAGATTTTTGTCTCCAAAGAAATAAGGTGGAGGGCTAGAGATGGTCCAATGGTTAGGAGTATATATTGTTCTACTAGAAGTAGAGTTTGATTCCCAAACCCATTATCAGGTGGCTCATATTCCAATGGAGGTAATCCAACACCTCTAGCCACCCTGGGTACACGCACTCACACATACAAACATACTCAAATACATGCAACTAAAAATAAAATTTATAAAATAACTCTTAAAATTAAAAAATGGATGGTCCCTAAAGAATAGCATTTAAGGTTGTTCTCTGGCTTCTATATTCATACACACACACCCACACCCAACACATACCCATAGAAATGCTTAAACTTACCAAACAATGTCTTATGAACTTCTAGCATGGCCTTGTGTTTTGCACTGCCACCCTTAATTAATTCTTCCATATTATTAAACAGACTGTTGAGGTTTTTGCCAAAAATATCCTGAGCTTCAGCATTGTGTGCATCAATCGCCCTCTTACGGTCCAGTTTAGAATGGAGACCAGATACATCCTTGGTGGTTTCTTTAACTGTGTTAAGTAACTGTATGTTTAAACAAAGAAACAAAATGAAAAAGATGTACCCGTGTTCCATAAGGCTCTGTCTCTGGTGAGAACAAGACAAGCTAATGATACAGTGCTCGAATACTGAGTCCCTACCAAGCCTGTTCTCTCCCAGCCAGCCGTCTGTACACAGAAAATTGAGTTGGCAAATTACTCCAGTAATTATGTTTAGCACAAATGTTTTTCCTTTTGTTTTACTGTCTCCTCAAAAGTATACCTGATAAAAATGTAATACTTTCATTCCAGTTTTAAAAAGAAACATGGGTCAAATAGTGTAATATTGTTTCATAAATGTACACAAATAACATTTAGAATAAATAAATTAAAATCTCATAATCAAAGTGTAAGCAAACAAGGATACTTCTACCTTCAATGTTTTCAATACAAAGTACAAACCTTGCTGGCTGTATCATGAAGCTTCGCCTCAGTTTTTTCTAAGGCTGAAGAGACATATTCCTCTTTAACAAGTTGTAATTTTGTTTCTTGCAAATGTTTCTGGGTGGTTTCAAGTTCCTGGGTCTTAGTTTGCAGGTCGGATTTACACTGGTCAAGTTCATTTTTACTATCCACAAATAACTCTGTAACCTACACATAATACATTAAAGAATTCCTTTAAGAATCAGAAAAATGCTGGTGGTTGGTGAAACACTTAGCTAGTTAATAACATTAGGAAAACAAAACAAATTCTTTAAGTGCAAAAATCATAATAGTTTGCTAGACTGATTAGAACATTTTTTAATGGCATCTGGTTTCTTCCTAGAAAGCTTATTCAAAATTGAAATAACAGGTCTAATGTGGTGAGTTTAGTTAGTTCTCCAGGTTCCACCCAGGACTTCAGTGGATTGTCATTATAAAGCCGCCATGTGAGGGTGGCTCAGAAAGGGTCCAGTTGCTTGTCTAAGTGTCCAATGTCTCCCAGTTTCTGAAATCCTTAACAAGAAAAGGAGCGGGAGAGAAAGCTCAACTGGTAGAAGGTAGCATAAACAAAGCCTTAGGTCCCTCCCCCAGCTCTGCATAAAACAAGGCCTGGTGATGCACTGTTGTAATCCCAGGCAGAAACAGGAAAACCAGAAGTTCAAAGTCATCCATGGCTACAGTTTTGTTGGTCTTTTGAGGATGGTTCTTTTTATGTAGCCCTGGACAGCTTGGATTAGGCTGATCTCTAACTCATAGAGATCCATCTGCCTCTGCCTCCTAAGTAATTAAAGGCATGTGTTTGAGTCTAGCCTAGACTACATGAGACTTGTCTCAAACTAAAAATAAAAACTGAGTATTACCATGAATCCTAGGCCTGTAGCAGGCTTTGGAAGTCTGTACAAGTATACTCTATAGTATTTACACAACAATGAAATAATTTAAAATACACTTCTCAAAAACACAACCCAGTCATTAAGTGAATGTCTGACTGACTTCCTCTGAAGTTGTATTAATAAGAGTCAAAACAGAAGCTTTTTCATTATGACCAAAGGTAAAAAATAATAACTTCAGTTGAAGAATCAAAAAGAAAAAAATTCATTCAAAAGAGGAAAAAAGTCCCTACAAATTCTAAATTTCCTTCAGCATTTCCTTTTCAAATGATCTTGCATGTCACCCAGAGTGCCTACCTTACTGAGCTCCTCCTCAAGAACACCGATTTTTTCAGCCAACTCAACAATTTGTTCCTCCTGAACAGTTAATTTTCCATTCATGGCTCTAAAACAGAGTTTAATACAAATTTAACAGTTAATGTTTTGTTCTAAATCCTACAAAATTTTGATCTAATTATATAGCAAGATACAACATATTATAACAAAATTATGGCAGCTACATAAAATCAACTCCATACTTCTTACCCCCATGAGTGACTTAAGTGGTGATAAACAGTAAATAAATAATAAGTGTAAAATGCAACAACTGTTTCCTTCTTAGTTTATGGATGAGTGTTATGACTGCATGAATGTCTGTTTGCCTGGTGTCCATAGGGACCAGAAGAGGGCATCAGATCCCCCTGCAACTGGAATTACAGTCGGTTGTCAGTCACCATGCCAGTGATGAAAATTAAAACTGGATCCTCTGAAGAGCCAGGGATATCAACAACTAAACTATCCCTCCAGCTTATATACATGTAACATTTCCCATTTGACCTCTACCCTGAAACTGAGGACCTTTATCTATGAAAGAAAGGTATGGTGTGCAAACCCAATTAGAGATGCAAAGGAGCTGGGAAGTAGCTCAGTAACAGAGTGCTTGTCAGCAAGCACAAGAAAGACTCTGGATTTGGTCCTTAGCACTATAAAATAACAGTAGTGAAGCATGCTTTGGGAGGCAGAGGTAGGCGGATCTCTGAGTTTGAAGCCAGCCTGGTCTACAGGGCGACATACAAAACAGCCAGTGTTATACAGAGAAAGCCTGTCTCTAAAGAACAAAACAAAGCAAAATTTAAAAGGAAAAAACCTGACAGAGAGGGAAGGTAACACAAAGTGGAGATTTGGGGTGGGGATTATAAGTGACTCCAATCAGTGAATCAGTGATACATAATATAAAGATGCCTCCCCATGTTGTAAGTCATTAATACTTGAAGACATGAAACATCACAGGAAATGGGTGAGATAAATGTCGAAAACCACCTAGAAGACTGAATCAAAGTATGTATATAGAACAGTATCAATCCTCTTTATCTACAGGGATGCCACACACATAATTATACTAGTGCTAGGTATACTGTTAACATGCCTAGTGCTGGACCTTGTCAGATACACTAGGGCAGAATTTCTCAGTTTCAGCAGCAGAGGTGCTTTGTACAAGGCAATTTTTTGCTGTGGGCTATCCTGCACATGTTAGGATATTCAGTAACATCACTGATTCCTATCTACTAGATGCCAGTAGCATTCTCCACCCATACCAATGAGACCATCAAAGAGGCCTGGATGAGGTCTAGGGTGGTGCAGAAATGTAGAACTGTTTCGCATACTTAACCTTTGTGCTATCTCCAACATTTTTGTTAATCAGCTCAGATCTGGGCAAAGGTGTGCTTAGACGGTGCTGATAGGAAACAACAACATAATGTTTCCTTCAGGGAACCAATAGAAACAGCAGGAAGATGACCTGACAGCCTGCTGAAAGGATGGATAAGTGCCCCACTCAATTCCAGAAGCAAAGTAATGGGATGTTTTGTTTGTTGTTGCTGTTTAAATAAAAACAGGACTGACTGTACTACCTTAAATATATATTTGCTTGTTAGAACATATTAAAATGCATTTATTTCCTACTAGCATAGAACATTTTATGCATTTTTTATAACTACATTCTTCTCTTCATATTTTTGATCCAAGTAGATAAGCTAGTGTTGATACTGAGATGAAAATGCATACTCTCAAAAGCTAGATCTTAAAATTCTAAGCTGGACAGATTTATTACCACCTCTCCCCTCACTCCTTACTGAGCAGTGCTGTCCAGAAAAGATGATGGTGTCAGTGCTCATATGGACCACTTTACACCAAAAGAAGCCCCTACTTGATTGTTTTCGTTTGTTTTGTTTTTTGAGACAGGGTTTCTCTGTGTAGCCCTGACTGTCCTAGAACCAGCTCTATAGACTAGGCTGGCCTCAAACTCAGAGATCCGCCTGCCTCTGCCTCCCAAGTACTGGGATTAAAGGTGTGCACCACCATTGCACAGCTAATGTTTCTGTTTTAATGAATGGAGAAAACATGAGAAAAATCATAATCAATCTGGTAATACTACATTTTAAAAATGTTGTATTTGACAGTGTTTTAATTATAATAAAACTTAATTTTAATAGCAATACCAATTTATTTTTTAAACCAGAAATATAACACCATATTGTTTACTTACTAAAGGAAAAGAAATAAATGCCAAAAAAGAAATCAACCCACAGAATTCATCTGAAGAAATACAGTGGATGAGTAAGCACGTGGCTTTAACAACTCAAACTTTCTGTGATCTTTCTGTGTGGGTGAGATTACCCAGAACCCCATGCTCAGGAGTAACAAAAGGCTCTGGATGCGATTTTTAGAACATTTAATAAACCTGACTGTGATGTGACTTATAATTCAAGAAGAAAATTCTGCGCGGGGGGGGCTGAAGTGGGTGAGCTTAATTCGGATCCTAATACACTGCAGGTGCTAGAAAGTCTGGCCGTATGTTAAGAGTGATTTCTCTGGGAACTTCCACATGGTAACACCTTATCAAACGGCCAGGAACTGTTACAGCAGGGAGCAGCTGGGGAGAAGCCCTGAATCACAGTCTTGTACTCAGACCACCCAGACCTTTCAGGCTCACCGGGAACCAGGTGTCTCTCTGCCACGTGGAATTGTGCCCGGTTTGTACCAGGCAGACTTTCAAACTTTAGGAATCTTTATTTGCAGAGTGATGGAATTTAACCAAAATAATACTAAAAAGGCAAAATGCATTGGGAAAGGTCAGGTTTTAATACTCTTTTTTTCTCATGACAAATTTCTCAAAGGCATTTTATTACAAACTAGATTTTCACTATAAAAAATCTACCATGTTGCAACTTCAATTTTTGAGCTCTGCTTCACACTACCTTTTATCTACACTTCACATCTTCACAGGCCTGCTTCAGTTCATAGACTTGAATGGCACCCTGTTTCTCTCCTTCCATCTGCTCAAGTTCAATGTTAAAGAATGCTGTGTAACATTCATCCAATAGTCTTTGACTTAAAACAAATAAGAGGCCTGGATATTGGTGAATATCCTCTAGGGGGCAATGAACCTCCTTCCTGAGAGCCAGGAGCTTCCACTTCAACTCCCCTCTCACTACTCACAATAAACAATAAATAGCCAGGCATCTGAATGAAAAGTCCAGTGAACAGTGAACTCCTTTAAGCCCATGCTAATTGTTAACAGTGGCTAGAGTATTCTCTAACCAGAGAACTGGGTGAGTGTTCTCAGAAAGATTCAATGGGTTTGCCCTACAAAAAAAAAAAATCAACCAAGAAAAATTTGTGATGGAAGCCCAAGATGTGATTCCAGGAATCACTTTTTTACACTCCAGTCAACTTACAAGACTATAAGCCTCTCCCCCCACAAAACTAATTCATATTTTAATGCCAGCTAAAACTCACTAGACAGTTGAGGAAACAAACACAAATAACAAAAAGTAAAACAGATCCTGAAATGCCGGGCAGTGATAGCCCACACCTTAATCCCAGCAGTCAGGAGGCAGAGGTACATGGATCTCTGAGTTTGAAGCCAGCCTGGCCTACAGAGTGAATCCTAGGATAGTCAGAACTACACCAAGAAACCCTGTCTTGAAAACGCACACACACACACACACACACATCCTGAAGAGTAAACTTTAATATTAACAATTTTCTGAGGAGCACAATCTACCTACACTAGAATAGGACACCATATTCTCTAAAGGTCAGGAAAGATGTGGTAGAGCTCTTACAAACTAAAAATGGGACAACAGCAATAAAATTCAACAAAAATATTTGAACATAAAATCAAAGTATAAAAAGGTAAAATAGCCAGGCAATGGTGGTAACACACCTTTAATCTCAGCACTCAGGGGGCAGAAGCAGGCAGATCTTTGAGTCTGAGGCCAACCTGGTCTATGGGGCAAGTTCTAAGACAGTCAGGACTGCTACAGAGAAAGCTGTCTCAAAAAACCATTTAAAAAAAGATAAAGTATGATGAGATTGTTCTTCTTAAAGATAGACTGGCTGGGGGCTGGAGAAATGGCTCAGTGGTTAAGAGCACTGACTGCTCTTCCAGAG
>LOJH01039753.1:0-13430 GCA_001685095.1 Ellobius talpinus | reverse complement strand
TCTCTATCTCTATCTCTATATAGATATTAACATCTATAGCATATGTGATAGTTATCCTGTATATTTTCTGGTTACCTAAAGAGGTGTAAACAGATAAACAACTGGGTGATGGACTTCTAGAAAACATTTACATGAATAGATGGGTGGGTCCTTGGTAATAAGGATGAGATTCCTAAGAAATAGAATGTAAAAAGGACAAAAAGAATTGGGAGACAAATCAGCAGAAATTGCCTTTTAAGTAGGCAGATCTGTAGGAAAAAAACAATCACTGAGAGAGGAGATAGACAAACATCATAATCAAAAACAAGGAAAAGGAAGGCAGAGATGCAAGAAATGTCTAGGAAACCCTGCTCAGCAAACCTCAGCTAAATAGATACTTACCCGTCAAGTTCATGCTTGTTTGACATTAGAATGCAGCCTAACAGGTTCTAAACAACACGTGCTCGCTGTGGAGTGGACAGGGTAGAGTAAAATAGGTGGCGAGGGGTGTTGTGAACAGAACCACAAAGGGCCATAAAGGAAATTTTCTGGAATTCTAAATCTAAGTAACTTCATTAATTTCGATGCTGTCACAGAAGAGCAACCTATAGGAAGATGGAGCTTTCCAGGCTAAACTTCTGCAAATTTTCTTTCCTTACTTTTCTTTTCCTCATTCTCATTCCTCTTTTCATTTTCATTTTCTCCAAGAAATTGGAATTTTTAATTTTCCACATCAACAAATAGTTGTGGGGGACAAGAGTGATGATGGTAAAGGGTTTGAGAAACATGTGTGTCCAGGAGTGATTAGGCACATACCGAATCTAGTTCGTGGAAGGTTAAGATCACTGCAGGTTCACAATCAGACTCAGTTACACACTTAGATCCCAGCCCACCTTAGCCAGCGGGTGAGATCCTGTTATAAAATAACAGAAAATAAAACAAAAAAATCAAGAGCATGTGCCTAAAAGTTAAAATTGCAATGAGAAGGAGGAAACCTGTAAGACGCAGAGTCAAACTGAAGAGAACAAGTGTTAGTCGAGCCTGTGGTGCATTATTTTTAGCTTGAGTGGTAAAAGAACAAGTCAGTAGACGGTAATTAAAGGCAGAGACAAAATACTAAGATGGTATGGTTTGCAGGCAGTAATGTGGAGAAGGAATTAGCACAGAAAACTATTAGTTGTAATGGAAAGAATCCCAAATCACACATTTAGACAAGGTCAGAGATACTCAATAGACATGAGCAAGATATGATTGGACTCTTGAGTAGGATATCATTGGAACCAATGATAGGAAAATTTCAATGGTAAATATTTTCAAGCACTAGGAGAGGTGACGGTCTCTTGTGCTGTCTGGAGTATAAGGGCAGTGTGGTCCTTCTTGATGGAGGCATCACCAGATATAAGCTGAGCTGCAAAGGGGCTGTTGCCTCCCTGCTTATGAAGAAGTGCACACCATTTCATAAAGACGCATATCAATCTATAAATGTAAAATAATCTCAGTCATATACAGCTCTTTATTCTTCTACTAAACAGTGGTGTGAAGTCTTCCAGACTGTGTTGTGAATGCCACATTAGCAGCACCAGCGAGCAGAATGACCCAAGAGGATAGAAGTGTTGCAGGCACCATCAGCATTGTTGCTGGCCTATATCATCTGTTCTTGTGACAAAAAAGGGAAGCAATCAGCAAGTTCCTTACACTCGGGAGATTAGGACTTCTGTGGTTTGACCTAAAATGTCTTAAGGAAGGATTTTACTTTGCTGAGTCTTTTTTAATATTGTTATTAAATACTTAACTCAAGTAGAATTCAATAAGAGTGTCTTCACTGACTCCTTTGTGATCATTTTTAAACCCTAACTCATACGTGACCTTCTTATGGTAATTCTTCCGTCTCTATGATGACTGTTTGGAAATTCTGATATTGTCTACATCATTTTAGAAAGCTTTTTATTTTTTTCACATTTTCCCCAAGAGTTAATAGCACACTATTCTGGATAATATAGGTATTTCTAAACTTTCTTACATTAGAAGATGTAGGGCAGGGTGGAAACTTTACCCTTTGGAAGAATCATTGGGGAATAAAGTAGAGATGAAAATGAAATAACTAAGCACATTTTTAATTAATTCAGAATACCTCTCTCAATTTTAGTGTTTAATGTGTCAATAGGTTTCTATACCCACCCATAATGGTTATAATTCCAATAGGAAATGTTCTTGCAATTTCATAAGTTGAATGTCCCCTTCCCATACTGGTAGAATTATTTGGAGAAATAGTAGGAATTTATATGATGTGATGTCTAAGTTGGTCATTATGGGTATGCCAATGGAGGCTGGCAGCCAGCTTCTGTTTCTGTCTTTTTGTTTCCTCTCTGCTACAAGGGGAGACTTCTCTGCCATATGTTTCTATGCATGACTGGTGGGGGTTGTGGACCCCCAGACCCTGAATTTTCTGTAAACAACTTGCTTGCTGCTTCTTTGAGCAAAACAACTTGCTTTCCTGTGTTAGCAGCTGCTCTGAGCACCGGGAGTAATTTATGGTGGCTGCAGCTGAAAGATCACAAGAGTTGGGGCGTGGCCAGAGCACTATATAACCTTCCCCTGAACACAATAAAGGGGACATTCTTGGGGCATTCTTGTTTTAATGATGACCCATGTCTCTGTCTCTGTGTTTATGTGTGTGTTTCAATCTCCAGGTCCCTTACTCATAGCGTAGAAGCTACAGGTAGTATTGTATTACACGTAGGTCAGGCGCTACAGGACCGTACTACACGTAGCAGCAGTGCGGTACACATGACCAAGGACCCAAAATGACAAGAGCAGAGGATTGTGGGTGATGAAAGCACTAAAACCAAAAATGAAAGAAGTCCTTATTTTATTAAATTTATTGTGTCACATAGTGTCACAATGATGAAAAGTTTATCACTCATTCCCACTAATACAGAAAGTCAGTTCTAAGAATGCTTTCACTGCTATTAATAAACCTTATCCTTACCATGCAATTGTTAGATTTTGGGAATGAGAATATAGGAAGGATTTAGGAAAGTATAGAGATCAATGCTATTAAAAGCCTACAGTGCTATAGGTAAAGCTGACTGAGTTATTCCAATATGAACTTAGAAGTCAAGAATGCAGGTAATGAAGAATTAACTCATGAAGATGCCAATAGAAAGACCTTACTGATAGTAGTAATCAAAGATATTTGTGTTTTATTATGATGATGAATTTTTCTATCTATTGTCCATTTCATGAGACCCCATGGGTAGCTGTGTTTAGCTGGTGAAAGAATGTTTAAGATAGTTCAACATTTTGGCTGTGGCATTGTTAGAAAAATTTTTAGCCAGGTATATAGTGATAATTGTGAACAAAGATTATGGCAGAAAATCTTGTAAAAGCTGGAAAAGGAGAAAACTTGAGGCAAAGTAAGATGTACTTGTTAGCAAGAATAGAACCATTCAAAATAAGTTAATTACTTTCAACCGGGAAAAAGAAAGGATGCCAGGAAGACAAAGTAAGAATAAACAAGATCACATCAAACCCAGTGTTGACAAGTTCATAAAAGGCAAACTTGCTTAACATGCTCTGTCATCCTCCAGTTAGACACAGGGTTGCTGGGGGAAGTAGTTCTTCACATTCAGAAACCTAAGCAGTCACAGGCTCCTATGTACACTGTCCAAAGAAAGGTGACCAGTGCTTAGGAGGGCAGCAGCAGTCCTTGATGTTATCCACATGATGCTAGTTTTATAGACATGCAGATGATAAGATAGGAGTAGAGCCGGAAGCCTGGAGTTGATGAATTACTGAGTGAATGTGTGTTATTGACATGAGCATGGCCATGTTGAGGACCCTAGCTTCACATGGGAAACTGCAAAGCCGTTGCCACTGCAGTCAGGCTCAGAAGGAAATGACAAAGTCTTACTTAGGGTTCTTAGTATTGGTATTAATAGTATATGTAGAAAATGTTCACCATGACTTTCTACCCCTAAATTTTTACAGTCCAAAGATTAATCTCTTACAGAGAATGTTCTACCAAGATAACCTTAACTTGCCTCTTAGGTGTATCTTTATACCATAAACCCTGCCTTCTTACTTATATACTTATATGTAGCAACCGTGCTCATTAATTAGTTGTGTGAAATAACCCTTCCTCTACCTTCGCCTCTCTTTGAAAACATGCTGAGTTCCCAAGGTGCTCCAGTTTCTCTCTCACAAGCCCCAGACCACCTGATCTCAACTATTTATTTTTTTTGTGTATGTCTGTCATTTCTTCACTCCCTTGTCGCCCCAGTCAGGTCCATCTCTGTGAACTGGGGGAAGAATGAAGTAGGAAGAGTTACAGTGTCACAAAGGATTCCACATAGATTTGAAAGAAAAAACAAGATGCAAAAGAGGTGTAGATCAGGGGTCACAATTGCCAAAAAGATTCCCTGAGATGGTAGAGCATGAAGCTTTGAGAATGAATTTAGAGATGCCAGAAACATGGAATGTATCCTGAGGAAACCTTCACGCACGAAGCAGGCATCCTATGAAAGCTTCAGTGTAAAAGGCAAGTTGGCAAAGCCACAGTGACGAAACAACTCAAGCCCATTGACGCTCCCATCATGACACCATGCATCTTGGATGTCTTACATTTTGAAAATCTTAGTGTTTTCCCTGATATATTTTCATCATCTTCTTTCTTCCCCCATCTCTGCCTTCCTTGTCACTCCTTTTTACTTTATTTTAGAAATGGGATTTTTATTTTGTTATTTCTTATCTTGGAAGTACACACCCTTCTGTTTGGTATGGTTTAGAGGGTCACGTTTAAGAATTTGGCTTGTATCTCAGAAAAGACTTTCATTAATTTCATTAATTAGTTTCATTAATGGCTAAGATGATGCTGACTCTCAGAGACAGGCAATTCATTCTGCCTTATGAGGTAGGTAGAAGCCTTTAGAAGCCAGAGGAAAATGATAAAATATGATTAAGCAATGACCCCTACACCTCTTGCTAATGTCAAAATCTTATACCCCAGTTTGTGAGGTTTTTTTTTTTTAGGAAAGTGATAGAGAGTTTAAGCTAGTGCCTAAATGGAGGCAGTAGGTCCCTGTGGGCATGTTCTTGGGAGTGACAGCTTGTACCAGTCCCTTCTTCATCTCCCTCTGCTGCTTGACATCTATGTATAAAAAAATGAAAGCAGAACTTTCTTATCAAAGACCTATCAGGCTCTTGGTGACAATAATACAAAGTCATATACAGTCCTATACTGGAGAACAACAGTAGAAGATTGCCGAAGTTCTTAGATATTTGGATATGAGGCACTCATGTAACATAAGATTCAGCTCCCATTCTCAGATTGTCATTGTTAACTTGGAAATAGTACCTCACTTTAAGTGCTTGCTCAGAGATCTCAATGTCACTCTTGCCATGTCTGGGGATAATGAACATGACTGAGAAATATTGGTCAAGTGGCATGTCTAGAAATGGGATATTAAGAAAGAAATACCGAAAAAATAGAGTGCAGTAGGAAAAAAGAAAGTCAGTATAATTTGTGAACCATAAGGGGAAAGGGTTGAGGGTGAACAAGGTCATGTTGTAAAGCAGCATTCATGGAATATCTGCAGAAGTTCCTAGAGAATGTGTGCTTTCTGACTTAAAAGAGATATAATTTCTTACACAGTTTTGTACAGTTTGCTTTTCTCATTGAGACAAAGGAAGTGCTTCCAGCTGGTTACGTAACAAAAAGGTCTCTTGACTGCACAGTTGAGATCTGTGGAGAATGAAATGCGTGCCTCCTTACTGAGATTCTGTATTCAAACAGCAGCTTTCTTTTCAAGCATTCCGGTGATGCTGCTCTCTCCATCTTGAAAACTAGTGTGCTCAAGAGAGGAAGTCCCATCAATAAATCATATTGCATGAAAACCCCAGAGTATCTGGACGCCATGCCAACCTTTCCATGGAAATCAAATAAAGTAGATCCAGGGAGAATTTTACAGCAACCCTCCCTTTTCAGATGTCACACTTCATCAACCTAAGATTTAACAAGAATTATAACCAATTTAAATTTAAAATACCAATGTCAGTACGCATGTATCCATGTGGTAGCATTCTCCTTTATTGTTACATGGGGTCTCTCATTGAATCTGGGCTTACTGGTTAGATTAGGCCATTTGATAAGTGAATCCCAAGGTTGTTCCTGTCTCCACCTCCCCAGTGATGGTATCTGTCATGCATGACACTATGGCTGGCTTTTTAATGGGGTTTCCATGGCTCACACCATTAGCTGCTTATGTGGCATGCATTTTACCAACTGAGCCATTTCCCCAGATCAAATAAAGCCTTTTAAGAAACCTGATTTTCTTAGAAATAAGCTTTTTTGAGAGAGCATATTGTCTACATGAGTAGTGTTTGTTTCTAAAATTAACAAGAAGTATGCTAAAGAGAAAGCAGGATGTCAGCCTGAGACAAACAAACAAACAGCTAATAGCTGCCGAGAGACAGAATTAGCCTCTCTCAGGGATGAGCCCTTAGTTGCTTACCCTCTAAAATACTCTCAGCCCTGACATCATATGTATACAAGCAACAAAAACCAGACTCAACAGGTTGTGTTTATATATTCATTCATGTGTAACATTAATAAGTGAAGAAAAAGTGCTCAGAAATTTGAGAAGGAGTGGGAAAGGAGGACATAGGAGAGGTTGAAAGGCGAAACGGGAAGGGGAAAGGGAATTCAATTACATTTTAATTAAAATAATACTTTAAACCTCAATGATTTATACATTTAAAAAAATTGTCCTAAGATACATTTACCCATGTAAAGCTTGTTAAATATCTATGCATTTTCCTGTAGCCTTATTTGCTGCTTTTTATCCTTTATAGTTTTGATTAATTTATCTAATTGAATGCTAAATAAATAAGTTTCTATAAATTTTGATGAATCGTTAGTATTAACTTACTATTTCTTTTGATCTGGTAACGATCTTGTACTTTACATGAATACTGTGTTTCAGGAATATCCATATGATTACATGGCGATTAAATAACTCACCTTTTCTATGCTTCTGATTTCCAGTCTGCTCCCAGTTCTCAAGAGGCGTCTATGCCATCTTCGGATTTTACGACAAGAAGTCCGTAAACACCATAACGTCCTTCTGTGGGACGCTCCACGTGTCCTTCATCACTCCGAGCTTCCCGACAGATGGCACGCATCCGTTTGTCATCCAGATGCGACCTGATCTCAAAGGAGCCCTTCTTAGCTTGATCGAGTACTACCAGTGGGACAAGTTTGCGTACCTCTACGACAGCGACAGAGGTAGGTAACAGGTGTCCCTTCCTAATGGGTTCAACACAGCGTTGGCCCTTGGTATGGCTATGGGATGCTCTGAAAGTAAATAATCACCTAAGAATTTCTTGGTTTCATTTTTATGTAAATAAACCATGCAATTTTAGTATATTTACATGCTTAAAGTTAAACAAAACAACAACAAAAATAAACAAACAAAAATCCCAAAGCAAAAACAGAACAAGACAACAGCAACAACAAACACAGGCACATAATCAAGCGGAGGAGATTGCCCAACTCAATATTTCAGAGCACAGTTGAAAGGGGTAGTCTCTGACAATCTAATGACTTAGTATTCAGTCCTAGCATATGTGAGCCATGTGAGCAACAAAGACTCCAGAATGGCTCTGATCCTCATCAGAGAAGTGGCTTAAAGGAATCCATACAAGCATACAAATAGAAAGTTTTATAGTATTGTATAGTTACTAAATCTTGTTCAATGTAAAAGATTTATCAGGCAGAAAGTAGCCCTATTTTAAAATAAGGTCTCTGAACATCAGAGAAGTTACAGGTTGCTCAGGAGGTCATGATCTACCTATGTGTAGGATAGTCCAGCACAGACCTCCGTTATCCAATGCCAACTGCCTTATATAATTCCACAGGATTGTTTATGTGTTACATCAGTGTGCCAACTTGGGGATGGGGAATTCTTTGTTTCTGTATTCCTTACCGTATTAGAAGGCCTGCTTTAGGAGTTTAGGAGACAAGGTCTTCTTAATATTCATCATGTCTGTGATGAGCATACATGAGTCTGTGCACACCTCATATTGTATAAAATACTTTGGGGGATGTTGATGTGTCTTTGGAGGTCATCCATAAGCAAAGGCAAGAGGGTAAAGCGCTTTATAGAGACATAGCTAGGCTCCACAGTGCTTTCTTCTGCAGCTCACTTCGCGGAATACTTAAAGTTTCAAGAGAAATTCAGAAGCCCATTTTGACCAAGACGGAGCACCTAGTTGTGCTGAAAGGCAGACTGTAAGGGAGCCAGTGTCAGTCCATTCTCCTTAGATCACTCCGGCTTGGCTGAGGCAGGCCTGCTCAAGCTAGGCATCTTGCTTCAGTCCTGTCCCCTTGAACCAAGGCATGACTGGCCTCTGTGTAAAAACCAGTCAGTACTCATAATATAAAATATAATATAATATCATCTGTGTCAACAGCTTTATCCCCTGTTTTGAGAAGGAAGAATTGATATCTACATCATGCATGTAAAGTACAGACAGAGTCATGATGATAAATGTCAATTTCAAAGTTCAGGGTGACATTAATATGGGTTTCCTGTGTATGTGATAAAAATGATTTACAAAATGAGCTTATTGGTATTTAGCCTTCCCTGTTGCCCTCTGACCACTTTTTTAGGACTTAGCATCCCTGAAACTCTTCTGGAAGTTGGGCATATTTTAATTGCATTTCTCACACTTACTTCAAAGTGATGGTATTTCCATCTATGTGTGTATTTCATATTCGGTCGCTTCTTTTCTGGACCTAAACCCCCAGGTCAATGTACTACCACACATTCAACACCTCACATCCTTAATGCCACACTGTTTTCTATAGGATCCATTTTCAACAAAGCAATCAGAATTATTTTAAATGTGTTTCCTTTGGCAGCATCAATTTCAATGGCTTCTTCATATTACAATCAGGATAACATTGGAATTCTCAGCCTGGATTTCAGGCTTTATAATATTTGGGTCCTGCCCAGTTCTCCAGTGAGTTTTCCAGACTTGCTCATTCACTAAATCTAAATCCTAAATCTGATTGACTTTCCTTCACATTCTGAAATGGGCCAAACCGTTTTCTCCTCAAGTGTCTGCATATAGCTCAGAATTATAGAGGATCTTGATGTCTGCTTTGATATACAGTTTCCTGAGGACATCTGTTATACTGGCATTTTCTTACAAAGCAATGTTTTATTCCTTTTCCTAGGATGTAAAACAATTTATAATTAATACTGTATTTGATACATCACTTAAGAACTATTTATTGAGCTCCTACTACATTCCAAGGACAGATTTAGTCACCCAGAATAAGGTCGGTTTGTTACTTATGGCTTTACTGTTAGCTGCAAGAAAACTCTACCTAGAAGCACTCCTCACCCTGGCTGTGAGGTTCATAACTAGACATGCAGAGCTACAGGTAATGCTAGACAGAGTTGATATTCACTGAATGAGTTAAATGTTTGGGCCTCTTAAATTTAATCTGATATTAGAAGGCAATCATGCTTGCTAAGTTAGGGGCAGAAGATGAACAAATCTTACTTGTAGATGAGGCTAGAGGACAGATCAATGACTGTATGAATTTTAAATTGTTATACACTCTAGGAAGGGGAATAAGACATTGCTTTGTAAGGAAATGCCAGCATGACAGGTTTAGGAGTGTACCTCACCCTTGTCTTTATTATGTTATTCCCATTGGTTAAAAATGAGCGAGAGCAGGTGTGTTTCTGACTCTTTTGCCTGCTCTTGGGACTCTTTTCTTCTTATTACCTTGTCCAGCCTCCATATGAGGGCTTTTGCCTTGTCTACTGTATCTTGCTTTGTCCCGTTCAGCTTTTGTCTCTCTTTTCTGAAGAGGACATGGAGGGGGAGTAGATCTGGGGAAGAGAGTAAGGTGTGGGGATCTGGGAGGAATAAAGAGAGGATGTATTGTATGAGAGAAGAATCTATTTTCAATGAAAAAAGGTGAACCTCAAAAACATTCAAATAGACAACAGCAACAGCTGACATAAACAGAGGAAGGAAGAGAAACACAAAGACTAGAAGAGAGATATTCAGAAATAAAAGAACGGACAGACTTATGTGCTCGCAAAGAGAACCTGGGGCATTTTACAACAATTTTATTAATGCTTTCCAAATATTAAATAAAATTGGAAGGATGAGATAATCTCCAATTATTAAATTATACAAATTGAATCCAGTCCAGTGCATCTGTTGGCCAAAGAACATTAGTGTCATAATATTAAGTAATTATATATTAAACCCAGAGTGACCTTCTGGGCACACTTTTGAGATATTATCAAGTAGCTGCTGATGTTTTAATGTGTTAAGTGTTACACAGCCTTCCATTTTCAACTGTTTCAAGACATAATATGTAAGACTCTTAAACACAGAAATGGCCTTGGCCTTTATCTTATGTTTTATTTGGCTAATGGAAATGGTATTATTGATGACTACTTTTATCTTGTTAGTTACTTAATTTATGATGTTGTGTAATGTTCAAATTATTCATACATTCATTCTGTGAGCTGCTGTCTTTACTCTTACCCTGTAGCTTCCATGGGCTCCATCCTCACTATAGTGTTACCTGCTGTAGAGAGCCTACCTGTGATACCTTATTCTTCTTAATCAGGCTTTTTAAAGAGATTCTATAATTTTCTCAATCAACTGACATCATTGGAGGCTCATTCAATATGGTCTCCTCTCTACCTCCTTGATTGCATGAATTTGTGTAGTGTTACATTATGATGATATATTATATTATATTATAGTGTTACATTAAGATGTCCAGCAAATAAAAGTACCATTGAATAGCATGAGAACTAGACAGAAATTCTCTCCCCAACAATATTCTCCCCAGAATTGTAAACCAGATTAAAGAGACTTAGACATACTTCGCTTCATCAGGCTGCCCTTAACTAATACTGTAATTCATTTAACCTTGTTTCTCAAACTCCATCCAAATGCCAAGGTTACATCCCAGCAGACACATGGGAAGCCTTGGGTGCTGTGAACATCGTACAGAATTATCTTCCACCAATCTCAGTTTCCCGGTGACAGGAAATCAGATGCTGTGTCTCCCATTCCTGCTGACATTTCAGAATTGCTGGTGTTGTCTTTTTACCCAGCTACTTGGCAGTAGTATGATACTCCTTGAGGACTTTGTGCCCTTCCTAAAATTCTTGTGCTATCAGTACATTGGAAGTGGTAAGATGGAGCATCATAACACTTTTAACTAGGGAAATGGGCCAGCTCTGTCAGCCCATAAGGTCTCATAATTTTGGTCTTTGGATACAGGTGCAATATATTTGAATTTGAGTCCAATGACATGTGATTTTGGTTCAATGTCAATGAAGGAAGATAATATATTTCTCTGTACAGTAAGTAAAAATGGAATCAATGACTCATTTCTATATTTATGTCTTGGTTTTAATATTGAACTAAGGCTGTTTATCCCTTTGACTCCAGGTCAAAGAAATCATCTAACACAGAACTAAAATGCTTCCAAACTACAATTTTCCCCCTGATGTCTTGAGAAAGCTGATGAGGCAAATGCATGTTATTATAATCTAGTCTAGGCACAGTGCCATGACTTAGTGAGCATGCGTATTAATTACACTGCCTAGAATGAGTGAGGTAGTGAATTTTTATGCAAAAATATAACAGTTTTAAGAATTAAGACAGTTCTGAATGGAATATGCCCTTCAGCACTTATTATTTTAAATTTCATCCCTTCATAAGCAAATGAAAGATATTTTAAGCTATTTTTTTCTGGATTTTTCTTTCACTATTAAGGATAGTGGGTCTAAATGAAATTAACATTACTGCTAGTCATTTTTGAATTTTTGAAAAATGGTCAACTTATAATTAGGTCATGCATTCAAAGCCTATTGCTAACAATGTTGAACTAGCTATTTCTTTCCATATCCAAATGTTTAAGAATTAAGTAGCAATTGGGAACTTAATTTTGGACTCATGGTATAATTGGAATGTTTTAAGATTATATTTAAAATGATGAAAAGGGATAGTTGCTTTTTCAATTTTTCTTCCGATTTTACATAGGCATCTGATCATCTCAACACCTTTCTTTTTGTTAATTGTTCAGAAATAAGAAGTAAGCAAGATGGCATGATGCAGTGGAATAAGTATCTGGGTTGCGTGAATCATGCTCACTGACAGCTCTCTGTGAATCAGTATTTATGGAGAGCTCCTGATTCCCACACACGTTTCTATCTCCATTAAGGGATTCATGCTCTGATGAAGAAATCTCTGTGCCATTTCATATGAGAAGGGGAAAAGCTCAGCTTGCTTTTTCTCCTAATTCCATTGTAGGACCAAGAGCACAGTATGGACATGGGCTGTGGGAGAAGAATTTAGTTACATCTTCGGAGCTAGAGCACATATTTTTAGTGGTGTGTAATTTAAAAAGCATTGCCCGCCCCTGCCCCCCTTCTATTGCCCGGTCCCCCTGCCACATTGCCCGCCCCCTCCCCTTTGCAGAGCAGGCAGTGAATCTGTCTCACGACTTTAAAAGTCTTGTATGAACTGTGAAGAAATCTGCCAGTAGAAGTCTTTAAGGATTATCAGCTGTGAGGAAGGAGGAAATTGAGTAGCTGATCTTGAGAGAGTCTGTGGCTACCCCTGCAAAATAGTCTGAGAGAGTGCATTCCTAAGCAAGAGGCAACAGTCTCTTCCACTTTGGGGTGAGTTTGGAAGTTAGTTGTTTAAAAAAATCCATTATCTTTTATATGTCATCCCTATATTCTGTGTCATGGTAAACTGCCAATAAATTTTAGGCTTAAATTTATCACGATGAAATCTACTTAGACATTTATAAGTGAATTTATATGTAAATTTTCTTATATTATCTGTCAAAGATCAGACAATGCCAAATATATTATGAAGTTTTGGTGTGAAAATTTCATTATTTAATAAAATGCAATAAAATATCTTATTGCATAGAGTCAAGGAGTCTCCTGAGGATGACTCTATGAGAAAATAGAGAGAGCATGGCCCTTATTTGTAGTGCTGTTTTGAAGTGACTGGAGGCCCATGTCTGGAAAGATAGAAAAGACAATGGAGAAGTTACAAAACATGTCTTCAAACAGCTGGTGATTGTTGAATTGCTGAGGGGATCAGTTGTATGTGCTCTGCCCTTATTGGTAATGAGAAGCAGACAAGGTACTTACTTGAGTTACAACTTGGGAGGATTGGATTTTCCCAGAGTAAACAGCCTTCACAGTTGCTTTGTGGTGGATTCTAATATTTTATCACTGAAGATTGTGTAAGTGGAGGAAGATCTTTGTCACCCTTTGAGAAATTCATGTTTTTCTGTAGTGATGAGGCAAGCAGGCCTGCTTTTCATTCCGCCCGGCTCCCACATGGCTAGCTTATACCCTGAAATAACAACACACAAATTG
>LOJH01039752.1:4466-14768 GCA_001685095.1 Ellobius talpinus | reverse complement strand
TATACGTATACGTATATATATATAATTTAGCTTTTAGATGCTGGAATAGTACTTCGATCATTAAAAGCAATTTCAAATAGTTTTACTTTTTGCATGGCTCCTTGGATTTAAATTTTCACACGCGGCTCGGGTTATATTTCTGTGTGACAGTGGCTAGCCTGTGCTTTTGGCACCCAGTAGGGAAAACTTTTCAATTAAGAGTTTCGCCCTCGCCCTTTGCTGTAGAGGCGGAGGCTTGGGTCTGGACTCCAGGGCCAGGAGGCTCTGGAAGCCCCACGCTGTCGCCACGTTTGAGCTCCCGTTTCAGAAGCGCAGGAGACAATCCGGAGGGAACACTCCAAGCGAGAGCCGCTGAGATTTCCCGGAGCCCAGAGCAGAGCCTACGCCCTCCTCCCTCTCCCACAGCTGTCACTTTAACCACGTCACAGCACAACCGCTAACCAGCGCGCCTCACAATGACGCGGCAGCGTCCTCCGGGGAACGTCTCTGATTGACAGGGCGGGCCGAGCACTAGAAACGAAGTGCCTCCCTCTTCCGGGGCGTGGCTAAGGAAAGAGGCGGGACTTTCTGCCCAGCCGATAGTACTTTAGTGGGCTGGCCGGTTGTTCCCCCAGTGAGATTCCGGAAGCCGGAACCTAGTGCAGCTTTGCGTGGCTGCAGGCGAGGTGGTGTCTTCGGACCTGGTGAGACCGAAACGCTGTTCTCGGGTATTTCGCCTCCTCTCCCTCTCGGCCCCGCAATGGCGACGTACACCTGCATCACCTGCCGGGTGGCGTTCCGCGACGCGGAAATGCAGCGGGCGCACTACAAGACGGACTGGCACCGCTACAACCTGCGGCGCAAGGTGGCCGACATGGACCCTGTGACCGCCGAAGGCTTCCAGGAGCGGGTGCGGGCGCAGCGTACAGTGGCGGAGGAGGAGAGCAAGGGCACGGCCACCTACTGCACCGTGTGCAGCAAGAAGTTCGCCACGTTCAAGGCCTACGAGAACCACCTCAAGTCGCGGCGGCACGTGGAGCTGGAGAAGAAGGCAGTGCGGGCGGTAAGCCGGCAAGTGGAGATGCTCAACGAGAAGAACCTGGAGAAGGGACTGGGCGCCGACAGCGTGGGCAAGGATGCCATGAACGCGGCCATCCAGCAGGCCATCAAAGCCCAGCCGTCCACGTCCCCCAAGAAAGTGCCCTCCGTGCCCGCGGAAGGGTCCCCGAGGGCGGCGGGCCGGCGGGGCGCTCAGGATCGGGACCCCGCGGAGAAGCCGCCCCGGCTGCAGTGGTTCGAGCAGCAGGCGAGGAAGTTAGCGAAGCAGCAGTGGGAGGAGAGTGCGCAGGAGGAAGAGGATGAGGACGAAGAAGAAGGTAATGGCCCCATCTGGGTCGGGGTGAGGCACCAGGTCCCTGGAAACTTGCCGATGGAGATGGGAGGGCTGGGGCCGTTTTAGGGATGTTGCCCCTCTAGGGGTTGAACTGTACTTGTCAGGGAGCCACACCCACCCAGGCTGTGCCCGCCCTTTCTACCTTTTTTAAGCTTTGCGGCACGGTCTCACTGTTCCCCCAGGCTGGCCTTGGCTTTCTGACCCCTTTCCGTGGCCCTCGCGGGAGCTGGGATTATCTGCCCACGGCATCCTGCCTGGATTTAAAGTTGCTAACCTGATTTGTGTCTAAAATAGTTCAGCAGATGGGTTGTAGGCCTCCGTTTTTATGGTTGCCCTCGACCCCACCGAACTTCGGGTGGACCTGAGGGGAAGAGTGTTTAGTGGTTGCTTATAAACATCTTATTATGGGCGAGGCGAGCCTTACTTTTTTTTTATTCATATGAAGTTTTCCTTGTGTGTTTTGAAGGAAATAGCATGTGTTCGTTGAAAAAAATGATGGCTTTCATTAGGACATTGTAGAGTGATGAGCCAAAGGGCTTTACATGCACCTCCACAGGAAATGTTGTCTTTCTGCTTCTCTATTGTGGATTTGGGGCCCAAAGCATTGACTGAAGAGAAAAGGAGAGTTGCTTTATAAACGAGTGGCATACGTTCCTTTTCGTTTGGATGAGGAGCGTCACACCTGTGCACACAGAAAGACAGGCTGTTGGCACCCTGCTTTAGCAGTTGTCATTCTAGTGACTTCTTAGGGTTTGGCATTTAGCATAGCTGATTCAAATTGAGTGTGAGGGGGTTAGTGAGGGGGTTAAACTGCCAGCAAGCCTGAAATGTGGGGGCTCCAGCCAGCAACTAAGGCTCTTTATGAAGTATTGATTCCATCACTCCTCCAGCATCTGAATACTGGCGGTGTTTGGGTTAATGTCTCAGTCTGTTTATGCTTCTCTAACTAAATATAAGGAACACGAACATATGTTGCCACAGTCCCGGATGTCTCTAAGTCAAGAGTCTCGCTGCTGGCAGCTTGACTGTCTGGTGAGGGCCTGTTCCATGGACGGGTATTTTTCTCAGACTTTGTCTACATGATGGGAAAGGCAGAGAGGTCTAGGTTGTGGACTCATGGAGGACAAGCAGAAGGCTAGCTGGTTCACCTAAGTCCTTTCCTTAGGATATCAACCTGTTCGTGAGGGCTTACCGCGTTCCCACCGGTCACATTGGTGATTAAGTTGAACTTGGGAGGACACATACACTCAAAGTATAGCAGCAGTTCATATATAACACAGTCGCACATAGCATAATATACAGTTAAGTATTCCTGTGAAGTGGAAATGGTCGACACTGTTATTCAACCAGTTCAGAATCCATTTATCTCTCTATCCAGTATTGGGCTAGGAACTGTGAGGCATAGGAGCGAGTTAGAGAGAAAGATTAATGTTTGTTAGCATTCAAGCATGTCTTGAGGGTAAATAAGTGTCTAAAGTGAGGTCTTGAGAGAGAGAGTTTAGCTTCTGGGGGACAGGCAGGGTTATAATAAATAGGTCATGAATCATCATGGTGTCTTTGTGCTTACTTTAATATATTTTTAAAAGTAAATTTGTTTTTCAAAATGTCTGGTTTGAAGATTGGGAAGATATTGATTCAGATGATGGATTGGAATGTGAGAACCCTGGACTGGATGATGAGGATGCAGAAGATGCAGAAGCTGGGGAGAGCCCGCCCCCAGGTGCCATCCCAGTAACAAACTGCTTATTTTGTTCCCATCACTCAAGCTCCCTCATGAAGAATGTGGCTCATATGACTAAAATCCACAGCTTCTTTATTCCTGATATAGAATATCTTTCAGATCTGAAAGGACTCATTAAATATTTGGGTGAGTACAATCATTTTCTTTTGATGAAGAAATGTTTTTCAATTTGTGAGAATAGTGAGATTTAACCTGATTTGGGAAGATTGATTTCTTATTTTTCCCTTAAATTTTGTTACCAGGAGAGAAAGTCGGTGTTGGCAAGATTTGCTTGTGGTGCAATGAGAAAGGGAAATCCTTCTACTCCACCGACGCTGTGCAGGCACACATGAATGACAAGAGCCACTGCAAGCTCTTCACAGATGGTGATGCGGCTTTGGAGTTCGCAGACTTCTATGACTTTAGGTAAGATGGAGTTTGTGAAAGGTTTGAAGTCGTATCTGTACTGGAGTGATAATGTTCAGTGTCTGCTCCCCCTTCTGAAAATGAGCTGGGCTCATCGTGCAGCGAGCTGTGATGTCACACTCAGCTTCGCCCAATATGTTCTTAACCACATTACACATTTTTCTGCTAACAAGTTCACTTGAACACTTCTAGAATAGTGAGGATCTCTAGCCCAAAGTGAGTGTGAATGACTTGGTTTTATTCTTTGTGATTAAGTGGTCAGAACTTTGATTTTATTAATTACCTTCTGAATAGACATACAAAAATTAGGTTTCATGTTTTGGGTTCTTTGAGAGACTTTGAGTCAAAGACTGACTTTATGCCAGCTCCTGGCATTTTTATTTCATAGGTAGTTCAACTCTAACTGGGATCTTGAACAATTCATATATATGTAACAAGCATATTAGGTGAATAATAGTTGCTTTTGTCAAAATTTCTGTGATATAGCATAGTGTATGTACAGTTATGTGTAAGTACCGTGCCAAGCAGCCACAGCCCAAGTGATATAGATGGTCAGAAAAATTTTAATCTTTTAGAACTTTTTTGTTCTCCCTGATTTTGTAGTTTGCAGTTGAAAGTGGCTGTTGGATAGCATAATTAGAGGCCTTGGCACTGCAGAAGTCATATTTGAGTTTCTGCTAGAGATAGAACACATCCTCCCTAAGCAATAGATAATATTTATCCCTCTCTAGTTTCCTACCAGACTGCAATGTGTTTGACCTTTAGACTGATTGTCTAATTGGGAGTAGGCTAAGCAAACACCAGAGATAGCTTGTAACTGGCTTGAAATAATGAAGTCTAAACATTCTGATTTCTTTATCTACAGCTTAGTATATTTAGGCTCCTACTCAGTCTAGCAGATTTCAGTACCTTCTATAGGCTATGACTACCAATTTATATGCAACTGCCTCAACTTCAAACTTTGAAGCTCTATTTAACATTTGTATTGCATTTTGCTGTGCAATCAAGCCTACTCCACCTTACATAAATGATAATTCTGTCCTTCCCAGTGTGCAAGCCAATAATTTTTCAGTCATTCTTGGTATTTTATTTTTATGTTTGCATTAATTCTTTAATCAGATCCTGTTTCATCTACCTTGAAGTTATCTTCAGGATGTGTGGCTATTTTTCATTTCCTCTAGTGTCAGGGCTAGTTTACTATCAGTTTTGTTGCCTGCCTGATTACTTTTCCTCCTCACCACCTTCTGTGTTATATTCTCGAAAGGATTCTTGAGGGATCCTTTTATCATATTAAGTCAGATCAAATGCTGCTCAAAATATTCCAAGGGTTTTCCTTCCTCCTGAAAGTAACAGCCAGAAGTTGATGGTGTACAATGTCCTAGTGGTCAAACTCTAGCTATGATTTTGCTGTTTGCATGCCTTTTTTTCTTTTTAATATATATCAGGTATACGAATCTCAGTTTTTGCACTTTGCTTTATCAGAGATTCCAGTGATTTGGGTCCTCATTTCCCGAAGGACTCTAATAAATTTCACATTGCCATTGTGACCTTCCATGACTGTCTTTCATAAAACAGCAATGCCTACCTAATCATTTTTATCCCTTATTATCCTCATAGCCCTTATTACCATTTCACACAATTTGTATTATTGCTATTGTCTCTCTTGTTGATGGGATAACTCCTTCTGTTGCATTACTATTTACCAGTGTGCTCCTAGCTGTTGCTAGGAGTTAAAGTTGATACTGATGCGAACGGCTAAAAAGTTTACTGCCTAGGGATGGCTCAGGAGGAAAGCACTTGGCTGGCTTATTTAAGGTTCTGAGTTTGTTCCATAGTACTAACAATAGTGAACATCTCAAAACAGAATAGCATGTACTTTGTCTGAACTTTTTTTTGTGGACTTGGTGTGCTCTTTTGGCTCCAAAAGCGATGATAAACTAGCATTAAATAATATATTTGTTTTATAAAACAGAAGTTGATAATGTGTTGTGGGTATAGACAGACATTGCTGTCATTTGCTTTTATGTGGGTGCTTGGAATTGAACTCAGGTCTGGTTGCGTGGCTGGTGCTTTACCCACTGAGCCATCTCCCATCACTGACTAGTCATTTTTCTCTGTGGTAATTTAAATATGAAAATTTGGATATATTTAGAAACAGAGATTCTTCTAGAACTGCGCTATCCAGTGTGGTAATTACTAGGTATATCCTTATGGCTACTTAAGTGAAATAAAAGATATTAAAAATTTAGTGCTTTCGTCAGACTATCTGCATTGAAAAAGTTCAGTACTTGAAAGCCTGCCTATCTAAAGCTAACATGTGAGACACGTGTGTTTCTGCCATCACAGAGTTCTGTTGGGCTGCAGTCTTCTAAAACTTGTTTCTGTTGGGAATAACTTGTTGGCCAGTTCTGTGTTCATGTCTTCTGCATTTGCTAATCTTTCTAGAGAGAGGAAAAACATCCTCTTAAGAGTCATTTGGTCACCTTTGTTGCAGAGAAATTCTAACAGTAGTTTTATCCGTCTGTTCTTTAGTGGACTTTCCCTGGAAGCTGGTGGTAGCCTTGTAGCGTTTGCAAATGCAGTTTGTCTGTTGAGTCAAGTCTATTTATTAGTGCTGTTTTACTGTTATAGGAGTAGCTACCCAGACTACAAGGAGGGCCAGGACCCTGATGAGATTGAGGAGCTGTCCTCAGAAAAGACCTTGGAATGTGATGATGAAACCATGGAGCTGATACTTCCTTCTGGTGAGTGTGTTTGTCAGGAAGAAATAGCTTACTACCGGTGTGCTGTGGAAGGCACACATCATCTTCAGTTACCTGCTGGACCTTAAAGGGGTTGGCTTTGTGTTCTCAAGTACTTGTAAACTTTAAAAGCAGCTGCTTAGCTCTAAGTTGGCTATCTCATTAAAACTAGGTTGTTGTTTTCCTTGTTTCTTTTCAGGTTTAGAATATTTTGGCTATGTATTTCCTTAATATTATTTTTTAAAATGTAGACTGATAGATCGCTTCCCCCTCCCTCCTGTGTATATGTATGTATGTCTTTTTCTTGTTTCTGGTCTATCTGTGTATACATGTGCGTGTAGGTCAGAGGTCAGTGTTGGGCATCTTCCTGAGTTGCTCTCCTCCTCATTTCTTGGTAGTCTCTCACTAAACCTATACCTTATCAGTTTGCCTAGGCTGACCGATGAGTTCCAGGAATCTACCCCTCCAGGCCGAGGTTACAGATGTGTGCCAAGATTCCCAACTTTTTACCTAGCTTCTGGGCACCTGAATTCAGGTCCTAATATTTACATGACAAGCACCTTACCTACTAAGTACTAAGCCATCTATCTTCCTAGGCTTTCCTCTCAGTTTTTTTTGATGTTCTTTTCCCTCTTTGAACTGATTCCTCTGGTACATGTATTCTTATATAGCTCAGGCTTTCTGTCAGTTACTTTTGCATAGGTATGACCAAAAATCTGCCTTAAACAAGAATTTATCTTGGTTCATGGTTTCAGAAAACTCAGTCCATGATCATTTACCCAAATGCATTTGGGTAAAAATATAATGTCGGTGGGACCATGTGGTAGAGGAGACACACTATTTACCTCATGGCAAAGGGAATAGGGATAAAATAGTCTCCAGGGAGCAGGTTCCAGTGATCTGCTTCTGTCAATTAGGTCCTACCACCTTAAGTTTCTGGTTTCTTCACTCAAACTGAAGCAGGTTTCCACAATAGTTTGATATGTTGACATTTGAATAGCAGTGCTGGGTTGCCTATCTCTAGTAGTTGGAGAAGAGGCATGGAGGATAAATTCCACCTTCTTCCTTGGAACGTAGGACTCAGTGTAGGAATTTATCCCAGGAATGAGAAGATGAAGAAGTCATGAATATGAGAAGCATCCACTGTTATTTATTATATAGGAAAGAAGAAATGTGGCAGTTAACTGGTAAGAATGGAGATGCTACAGAGGGCATGGTTTGAAGTGAAAGAGAAGGGAGTATAGAGATGTTAGTAAAATATGAACAGATACTTGGTGTTTACTGCGTATATAACACAGGCAGGCTTTACAGCAGGCCTGTAAATTTGATCCTCTTGTCTTCATGTGGCATATGAAGCTGACCTGTGTTCAGGCTCCTTATCCAGGACCTCACACCAAGCCTTTCTTGACTTCGTACACTGCGTAGGAAGTTTTGCAGTAGCAGCACCCCGTTTGCCATGAAGGTATCTGGCAAAGCATTATATATGTTGAAATCTTGCTTTCCTATTTTGCTGTACCGAAACAGCTCAACACATCTAATATCACAAGCTGTCATTAACTCAGAATAATAATAACCTTTAATGCCTAGAGCAGAGAGAATGTCTTGAGACTAAAATTCTTCTTAGATGGTAAGGAAGTTTTATTGTAATGTATTGTAGCCTATACAATACACAGTGGTCTGGGTTCATGGGAACTCAAGAGCTCTAGACAGACAGCTAGGAAGCCTGTAAGGGACCGACCTGGGCCCTCTGCATGTGTGTGACAGTTGGTCTATTTGTGGGATCAAGGCCTATACCTGGCATGTTAGCTGGCTTTTGGAAACCTAGTTCCCATGCTGGGATGCTTTGCCCAGCCTTGATGCAGGGGGAGGAGCTTGGTCTTGCCTCAGCTTGATGTGCCATGCTTTGTTGATGTCCATGGGAGGCCTGTGCTCTTCTGACCAGAGAACTGGAGGAGTGTGTAAGCAGAGACTCCTTGCTCATTTCCCGGCCTCCCAAGACAGTGAAAAAAGTACCCAGTAGAGGGCGCTCTGAGCACTTCTCTGGAAGATTGTGGTGTGGCACAGTTCCTTTTCCTTCATTTCTCTTCAGTTCATATGGAGGAAATTGGTGTGAAAGATACATTGATTTATTTGCCAACTGTCCAGATGAAACTGGTGTTGTATCTATGAGAAATGCACAATTAATTTTCGGACGTTAGAGTTGGAGATACTCTAGTATCAAATATCAGTTACATTGGCTGTTCAGCAGGAATGGATAGTTTCATAAGCAGTTGCATGATGGATGCTAGATGGACAGAAGTTTCATAAGTCAGTCATAAATGTTGTTCCTCTAAAGCTGATTTGTTCTTCCGAGGGCCTTCAGGTTGAGCTGCTCTCAGCACTTTATGTGGTGTTAGTGCCAAGTTCTCACTTCTCTTCTGCCAGCTCTCAGTAGTTGGAAGATACATTTGCAAATGTTGCTTATGAACATCATATTTATTTACTGTATACTAATTACCATTTTAGTGTTTACTCATTTAGGGATAAATATCCTTGCAAATCTGGACACCTGACCTAGCATTGTAATCTGGAAATCTGAGTAAAAATGCTGAGATTTTCAGAGAGGACCTTCATTTAGATGTGAATCTTTTCCCATTAGATTCATCATCTCACATGGACATTCAGTGATTTTACTGAGTTGAGTCACCAGGTGCAAACCAAGGTCTTGTCAGGAAAATGCCTGAAGCATCAAGTAGCTGGCTTCAGGGATATACCTTTTATCTGTCCATGCTGGTATCCAAAGACTGTGAGATTAAATTTGAAGGGTCTTTTCATCATCGCCTGTGTCTGGTCACAAAACGTCACATCTGGGTGGCAAGGAATGTTTTCCCACGGTTATGCCAGGTACAGGCACTCAAAAACCTTGGCACATTGTTTTCCATGTTAGTCCAGAAATAGATCCTAAAAGCAGATATATAGCCTTTTGAAGCTTATATGATAGACTATTTATGCTTGCTCAATTGTCAGTGGTTTTATTTATTGAAATCGAAAACTACTCTACAGGATTTTATACCTCCATGTTTATTTTCAGTGGGAATGGCTATTTCATGCTTTGTTTATGTTAAACATCCTATATGTTTCTATTTGGTATTTGATTGCTTGTGTCCTAATTAATATTTTTCTAAAAAACTTAGCTTGTTTTTATTAGTAAATCTACAAACGATGTGGATGCCACTGGCCTAGGGATCAGTTTTTTATGGTAGTAAGGGTGAATCACCATTTGAAAACAATTCATCTGTTGGCACCTAGAGTTAGTGGTCTCTGAAGCTTACCTTAATTCTTAGTTTCCCCTCACTGAAGCCATACAATTTGGTTATTTCCCGATTAGTGGTCAGAAAGCAATAGTCTCTCGTAGCTCTTCAGGTCTGTTTTAGAGACGTGGATGAGTGTGGCTGTGCTCCACAAAACTCACAGACTGCTAGAAGGAGCTTGTTAGCCCTTGACCACATCAGACGCACCTCACTCTTAAATAGGAACCTCAGATTGTTCCTCTAGTAAATAACTGACTTATGTTGGGATTTTATTAGTCTAACTAGAAGTTCCAGACTTTACATGGCCTGTCATTGTCCCTTAGTTTTCTGAGTTGACATGTATATTCTCTTTTCTTTGTTTTGGAATTTTATTTACTATTACTGTGGGCAGGAATGTGTGTGTGCATGTGGCATGGTACATGTGGGAAGGCCAGAGGATACTCTGGGGTTGGTTTCTCTCTATCCATCTTAACATGGTTTCTAGGGATTGAACTCAGGTTCCTGGGTCAGCACAACATGAACTGTCGCCATCTCACTGGCCCTCTGCTGAATGTGTTACACAGTTGATGGTAGGTCTATGCAGTGATATATATATATATATATATATATATATAACCATATATTGTAACAACATCAAAATATGTTGGGAATTAAAATTAAGAATTCATTTTGCAAAGCTTGATTGTTTCATTAGATTTCTTTCTTTTTGGTTTTTCGAGACAGGGTTTCTCTGTGGCTTTGGAGCCTGTCCTG
>LOJH01039751.1:0-14768 GCA_001685095.1 Ellobius talpinus | reverse complement strand
TCCATCCATCGCCAGCTGAAGGTTCAATGGTGATATGCAAGATATTCATCAGTGGGATCCCAGGTTTCCAAGGAGATGGCCCCAGTTTGTTCCTTGAAAAGCTGAGGAGAGGGAGCCTCAACTGGCCCCATCCTATAACCACACTGATGAAATTTTGTTTAAAATAACACAAAGGAGCAAAATGAGATGGCTCTTTGTTTCAAGGTGGAATTCATATTTATCTTCTATGTGACTACAGTACTGAACTGTTTTGATACACTGTGTTAAAGGAATAGAAATTTATCAATATAAGGAGTTCCACAGCACAAGTGAACAGAATTCAGAGCTCATGGGCTAGAAATAAGTTTGTACATCATATCATGTGACAAATCACGATCATGAGATGCAATGGGGATGATTTATTTTCTTCTTATTGTCTTATTGAGTTATATATACATTTTCTCTGCTTGCCTCCGTTCCTCTCCCCTCCCTTTCAACTCTCTCCCATGGTCCCCATGCTCCCAATTTGCTCAGGAGATCTGTCTTTTTCTCCTTCCCATGTAGATTAGATCCATGTATGTCTCTCTTAGGGTCCTCATTGTTGTTTAGGTTCTCTGGGATTGGGATTTATAGGCTGGTTTTCTTTTCTTAATGTCTAAAAACCACTTATGAGTGAGTATATGTGATATTTGTCCTTCTGGGTATGGGTTACCTCTTTCAATATGATGTTTTCTATCCATCCATTTGCCTTCAAATTTCAAGATGTCATTATTTTTTTTTCTGCTGTGTAGCACTCCATTGTGCAAATTTACTCCATTTACCTTATCCCTTCTTTGGTTAAGGGGCTTTTAGGTTGTTTCTAGTTTTGGGCTATGACAAACAATGCTGCTATTAACATAGTTGAGCACAAGTCCTTGTGATATGACTGCGCATCCTTTGGGTATATACCCAAAAGTGGTATTACTGAGTCTTGAGGAAGGATGTTTCCTAATTTTCTGAGAAATCATCATACTAATACCCAAAGTGCTGTACCAGCTTGCACTCCCACCAGCAATGCAGGAGTGTTCCCTGTACCCCACAGCCTCTCCAGCATAAGTTGTCATCAGTGTTATTGATCTTGCCCATTCTTATAGGTTTAAGATGGAATCTCTGAGTTGTGTTGATTTGTTCTCTGATGGCAACAAATTCCTTACAGATTTATTTCCTTAGTGAAATAAGAATTATCAAATGATAAATAGGGATCTGTCCAAGGTGATGGGATGAAAAAGTTCATTTTTATACAATTATCACCACAAAAAGGAAGCAAATTTTTACTTTCAAAGTATAATAATTTGTAAAAGCAATTTATTCTTAAAAATTTTAGTGTATTTATTAGTTACATGAGTTTGTATGTATTCATATGTGCAGTCTCTCTCTCTCAGTGTGTGTATGTGTGTGCGTGTGTGTATGTGTGTGTGTGCATGCTCACATACAGAGTGTTTGGGTAAGTATTTTCAAGAAACTGAAGTTTACCATATGGAAGTTATGCTTGAACTCTGATTCTCAGGATGAGTGAATCTCATAGATAGGGTAAGTTAGATGACACAAAGAACTATAAAAAAGCTGTTCTTAGATTTCATGCAATGATTATAAACCTATCCTAACAACAATTGTGGTTACCTTCACTGCATTGACACAAGACAAGCCTACAAATAACCTGTTAAGGAGAGGAAGGAGGAAAAAGCACTATTCTTTACCTCTGAATTGTTGACTAGCAACAAATTCTTGAAGAGGAATTATTCTCTTCAATTGTATAGCCATTGGGGAATTCCAAAGCATCAAACCAACTCCAAATTCATGATCACACTGGCAATCCTGATTATACTGAGTGACTCACAAAACATAGCAAAGACACACATGTGTGTGTGTGAGAGATTTGGGCAAGGGCAGAATGTGAATAGTGTGTTAAGGGGTAAGGGAGATCAGTGTACAAGTATGTAAAAAGTATATAAAAACTTTCAAAAGTGTATGAATCCTCATAAATACGGTCTGTCTAAAACTTGTGTTTCAATAAATAGGTATTTGCTGCTTGAATTACTCAGAAATTGTTAGCAATGTTTCTGCATCTAAACTCACTCAAACAAGTGCAAGTTTTGTTCATAATTTGATAACATTATTTGGACCCTGTATAATATAATTACAAGTAATACAATGAATAATAAAAATAATATGATATGTAATTAATAAAATAATATATCAACAATAAAAATAGAATTTATAAACAGGGGACTATGTACTTTAGAGAGTAGTATGAAGTATATTACCTTGAAACTAAGGAAACACAATTTAAAATAAGTGTCAAGAAAAAGTTTTAAAAGTATTTTATATTAAAATATAACTTTTCTACTCAGAATTGAAGCTTCTATGAAGTAGAATTCAAAACCAAATAACTTATCATCTCACATTATTTAAGTTGAATCTTATAAAACTGATAAGAAATAAAAATTATTTTATGAGATAAAACAAAAGACAGTCTTGTTTACTATTGGAAAACATATAAAATTAATAGATTTTTTGTAAAGAATGCATAGATTCCTAGAAAAAAAATAAAATGAAAACACCATCCATTGTTTCCATTACTGGCTAAATGCGAAAACAATTAGCTCTAAAAATATACTCACATTTTCACATTTGTAGTAGAATTATCTATAGTCATGATGTGAAAACAAGCTTTCTGACAGATAATAATAGACAAAAATTTTGTGTGTATATATATGCGAATACTACAAGTTCCTTTTACCAAAGGTCTGTGTATTGTAGAAAGAATTGCTCACCAAAGTTTTACTTAGTGGAAGATTTTAGCTTATTGAGACTGTGTCCTTAGTTGGAGTAGGGCGCCATTTTCCTTTTCTTCTCATCTAATGCCTTTCTAAATTTCAGCCTGTTGATTGGAGTAATGTCACTGAATACATAACCACACTCTTAAAAAACAAACTAACATGTTAACAATTTTTATAAAATTTATTACTTAATATCAAACCAGTATTCTGAAATCATGAAATGTTTATTCCCTTTTAAAGCACTTTCTTCATTGCTGAAAATATCCCTAAAACTGTATCATCTGGGTTGAAATTGATAATCGCCAGAGCAAACTTCATGTCACCAGAGCATCCCTCAGTCACCTTATTGATTACAGTCATCTGCTGCCCCTCAGCCTGTGTTATCAACATGAAATTAATATACAAGGACAGAAGGTGCCACTTCAAGCTTTTCTAGTTATCCGAGAATGTCATCCTGATTACTTAATGAAAGTTGAGAGGGTAGGTATTTTACTACTGATTAATTCGAAAAAGCTATTTTACCACTGATGAGGGTAGCTATTAATAGTTCTCTAATAAGAAACAAATTTTTTTTCTATGAGTGAGAGAGAATGTGTTTAAACTTTTAGAAAAAAATACAACATGGCTAAAATTAGGTATATGTTTGTCAGAAATTTATTATCTGCTTCCTATATTTAAATATAGAAGAAAGATAATTTTAAGAAATGTAGACAGTGTAAAATGAAGAATGCCTGCCTATTATTTCTAAAGTTTTAATTCTGTTTAAATTTTTCATTAAATAAGAAGTTTTAAAAAGTATTTAAAAATCTTTTAAAAATATACAGCATCATTTTCATATATATATTTTTCTGCTTTTCCCAAGGACTTAAGTGTAGTTCCAAACCTCAAGATGTTTAGTTCACAAATGCTTGTGTCACCAGTTTTAGAAGATTTGACCTTACTACTGCCACCATTGACTGACCCAGTCTGGAGACACACACACACACACACACACACACACATATACACACACACTCACACATCTTAAAAAGTAAATATCTTGTTTTCATGAGGTGAACATCTAATAATAAATCAAATATGTCAGTTAGTGAGGATAAATTCCAGGCTGTGCTTACAGAGACACACATTCAAAATGAAACATTCTTTATATAAAAAAGTCTCATGAGTATTGACATTGGTTTTATAACATACATAAAATTTCAGCAAACATTATACCGTTATAGAGATTATAACCAATTAATGTGTCTTATTATATTTGCATATGTGGAAAACAGTTTTTTCATGGCATTTTTGAGTGTGTAACTGTGTCCTATCTAATTATTCCTTACATCAATCATATGTATCTCATCATACTGCATCTCATTTGAAAAGTAGAACACTCCCTGAAAGAGTGCCTATTCTCCATCTTCAATTAGAAGAGAATTTACATAGCGCTTTTAATATGTCTTATCTTCACCATGACATATTTAACACACTAAGGTCATGATAGAGAGAGCTGTTCTTGCTGTACATCATCAACTTATTAAAACATAACAGATTACTTTTAAGTCTTTTAAACCTTTCTAGGTGTAAAAGAAACAAAAACCATTAAGATAAAATAACCTTTTTCCTGTGTATTTTGAAAAATAACTTTTATCAAATATTTTCTACAGCAGTGTGGATCTCTGTGCAATTTTAGATTTTCAAGGTAACTTCTGGTTCACATTTTGCACGCTACTAGACAGGCCTATACTCTAATTCCTTGCTCTGGCTTCATGAATCTCTTTCTTGAGAGTTCCATCCTATTTCACAACCTGAGATGGGTCTAAGTGCGAGCTGGAACAGGTCTATGGCTCTTCTTTATTTCTTAGTTCAAAGTACTCACTTATTTTCTTCACTGCTATAATTTCAATGAACCTATTGCTTCATGCAGAAAAAAATGCTCTTATTGTACGGGTTTTGTTGCTCATTGTGATGCAATGATCAAATTGGCTCCCAGCTATTTCATACTACAATGCAGCAGAACTTTACTGTGTCTCCTGATCAATTCTTCAAAATGTAATTATAAATAAATCAAAAACAACTTTTATAGCACCATAATTTTAGCTCTATTACTTCAGAATATTAATTGGTACACGAACAATCATTTAAATGATTAATTATTATATGGTAGCAATGTATTTCTTTTGTCTATAATTGGTTTGCAGAAATCTTGTATGCCTGCACTTCTGATCTTCGTCTTATTACTATTTATGTTCAGTTTTTTTCTTTTATTCTTATAGTCATGGCCAATTTAATATAACAATTTTCTTAGAATTTATGTCAAAATACTGAGTTTTAAACTTTTGTATATTAATGTTTTGTCATTCTTTACACTTATTTTCTCTTGAAAAAAGAAATATTATCTCTTGAATTTATTCTTCTTCCAATCCTCCAGTCCCTGTCTTTAGATTCTTATTTAGTGTGATTCTTCAGTTTTATATTTCAACATGTTGCCTTAATTTTCCAGCTAGATCCTATCAATTCTGAGTATTTTTAATTTCCCATGGTTACCTTTACAATTAAGGAGAAATGCATTTAGTTTCTCTTTTATATGTTTAGAGATGACAGCTTTGTTTTACCCTATGTTAGCAACATGATAGCTCCATCTCTCTGCATGCCATACTCTCCCGGCCATCTGCAAAGAATATGATGTTACACCTTGAATCTCAAAGTTAGTAGGTGCAATTGTGGACTGTCACCATATTTTCATTGTTACCTACACTGAATTTAGTGGCTCTAGGCTACTTCCTGAGAACTTATAAGATGCTATACTATTCTCTAGAATCTCTAATTTAAATCTGACAAAGAAAACTTTATCCCTCTTCATTCCTCAATAATCCATGCATAAACCTTCCGTCTACTTTTGTATCATACTAGGTACAATCCTTAGTTTAAACCACTACTTGCCAATCTACAATACTATTGATTCTGAATCTAGTTTACTAAAAGTAGCTTGCCTAGACTTGCTAAGTTTTAAACATAAAAATATTTAGAAAAAACATCATTTCTTAAAGAAAACATCTCAGCTAATTTTGTCACAATGAAACAAGCATAGCAATTAATATTTCGATTAACTGCACATTTATTAATAAATAAATAAATAAAAGAAGGACCTAGCTCAGAAAGAAACTAACAATGCTATTGACTTTCAGCCCATCCTTGACTTTTTAAGATGTTGTATAAACTGTAAGACAAATATTATCATATTTGTTGACTGAAGTAACACAACATGGAAAATGATTTTTAAAACAAAAGCTATAAAGTGTTCCTGTTATAGAGCACACAGAAATTAAACTCAAAGCCTGCACTTTCATAGAGAAATGCCTATTTATGAAAATTGGCTATAAAATTATTTTATCAGACTTCTACCTTAGAAATTGTGTATCCAATTAATCAGTGCCTTGAAGGCTTTTCTACTTGCATCTCTTATGTTAGAGGTCAAATAGGAGGGTTAATTGGAGATTTCAAAATGGAAATTTTAGAAAATACTAAAGCATTTCTTTTAAAGATATGATTTGTAGATACCAGGTAATTTGTCTGAAGCTATTTTCCACTAATGACTTTACATGAAGTAATTTTATATTAACTGAGAATTCATAGTATAAAATACATTATTACTTAAATAATGTAATTAGATATATTTTATTGATTTGTTGAATTAAATGTGTAAATATAAATGGAATTAAGAAAAATGACATAATTGTTATTTAACTTTAACAGCATAATCTCTGCCCAAAGCAAAGAGTTAACCATATTTTGATATACAGCTTTGCTCCAGGCTTGTATTTAAAAATAAGTTATGAGTACCCTAAGACTACTGTTATCTTGAATAATTTATTACAATAAGCTTCATGTAGTCTCAGTCTCCGAAATCCATTCAAATCCATTCAAATCATTTTTTTCCTGTAGAGAATCATTACAATAGCTTTCTTGTTATTGTTTCCTCTTTCTAAGGTGTCTTTTGAATCACACATACATAGGAATGTGCAGACACACACCCCTACACACACACACACACACACACACACACGTAACTTGTTACAAATGTACTTAGGTAAAATTGGGATAGGACAGAGTAAGCACCATGACTCTGTTCTTTTGTATTTTGACACAGCCCATCTTTCTGTTTAAAGAAACATGAAATGGAAAAAGTATTCTAGAAAAGTATCTTTGACCATCCTCTCTATTCTGATGTCATGACCTTTATAAAGTAATATGTGTTGGTTTATAGAGATTTAAGCTCTTTAGCTATTTCAATTAGATACAGAAAAATACTACATAGGTCAATCACACTGTGGACACAACAAAACACATACATAGACGCACAAAAACATACTTCTAGTTCACATGAATAGCTGAGAGTATAGTTCAATGGTATGGTACGTGCTTAGTTTGCGCGAGCCTTGGCTTCCAACCCTGGCAGTAAAACTGAAAAATTACTTGGACATTTCCGATACAGTGTTTTCAATAATCACTGTGACTTGTGGTTGAGTGAAATGTGTAGAATTTCAGGCCTAGAAAGTAGGAGATTTTGTTCTTTTTTTTGTTTTTTTGCCTCTTTTCTTTCATTTTTTTGTTTGTCTGCTTTATAATCTCTTGACCTTTGCCTTTTGCTTTCTAAGAAACGCCTTATCACATTCAATTACTTTGACCTTTTTTTGGCGGGGGGCACACAGCATGTGGGATTATACAGGATTTCTCTGAGTAACTTTAGGGTCTGTCCTGGAACTGGCTTTGCAGACCAGGTTGGCCTCAGACTCACAGAGATCCTCCTGACTCTGCTGGGAATAAAGACATGTGCCACCACCACCTGACTACTTGGAACATTTAACATTTGAGACCAAGCTCTGATTTACATTTGTGTTCCACTTTGTGAAAACACAATATTCAGAAATCAATGCAATATTTTTCTCAATTTAGTTTTTTTCTCCATTTGGAAATTGAAAAAGAGTTTTATTGCTATTAAAATTTCAGCTTCTTTCTTGGTAAAATGCAGTTGTTATATTATTAACAGTGACTGATAATTTACCTGTCTTGTTTACTGGTTCTTTTCAGTGTGTTCTCTTGAATTATTGACTTGTTAGACACAGAATACAACTGTGAGTGAACTCACATGACTTATTTTCTCTTCTTTTATATTCTTGACTGAACAACAGCACTTAAAGGGAGCCATGAAGGGGTTAGAGAGAACCTGGTGCCAGGGAAACTCCCAGGAACCCACAAGAGTGACCCCAATTAAAACTCAAAGCAATAATGAAGAGGGTGCATGAACTGGCCTGCCCCTGTAATCAGATTGTTGACTTTCGCAATTGTCCTAACAGAGCCTTCATCTAGTAACTGAAGGAAGCAGACACTTAAATCCAGAGCAAAGCAGTGGGCCGAGATCTGGGAGTCCAGTTGAAGAGAGGGAGGAGGAATTATATGAGTGGGGTGGGGGGATAGAGCGGGGTCAACATCATGACAGGGAAACCCACCGAGACAACTGACCTGAGCTTGTGGGATCTCAAAGACTCTGAACCCACAGCTAAAGTGTCGGCGTGGGACCAATCCAGGCTCTCTGCATGTGGGTGATGGTTGTATAGCTTGGTCTTTTGTGGGATTTGTAGAAGTGGGACCAAAACCTGTCCCTGATGCATGAACTGGCCCTTTGGAACTTATTCCCTATAGTGGGATGCCTTGCCCAGTCTTGGTACAAGGAAGAGGAACTTACCCTGCTTCTTGATGTGCCATGGTTTGTTGATTCCCATGGGAAGCCTAACCCTTTCTGAATAAAAGCAGAGGAGGAGTTGATGGAGGGAGAAGAGAGAAGAGAGAAAGTAGGAGGAGAGAACAGGAAGAGAGGAGGGAGGGGAAACTATGGTTGGTATGTAAAATATATACCAACCACAGATTTTTTTAATTTTTTAATCCTCACCCTTTACATGTAAAAGCACTTTCTCTAGACAGTTTTACTTTGGAATTTACTTACTAAGTGTCATATATTGTTTACTTGATCCTTATAGCAAGATGGTTATTGAATGCTAAGATTTAGCCACATGAGTTTTTATAAAATTCTAATACTTTTATGTGTGTGTTTTTTAAATTGTGGTATGCTACAATATGGAAATATCTCAATGGCTGGTCATCGAGAAAAGGAGATGAAAGAGTCCTGTGGGTAGAAGAGAGTCAGAATAATATTAATTAGGTGAGTCAGGGGAGGTCACTGTAAGAGGTGCTATGTTTGCTTGAGCTAGGTGAGGGAGAGATTGGTTCCAAAGACTATCGAATAAAAGTGAATTGAGAATGCAGTTCTTGAGTAGTGCTGTTTGGCATCTCAGATACAGAGCAAGCAACAGAGAAGAAATATGACAGGAAGAGATAGAGTAAGTTTGTTTAGAGAGAGATGAGCATTCTGAGTAAGGGAAATCTCATTGTCTGAAACAAAATAGAGCTTTGTAAGGGGACCTTAGCATTTGCCCTAGGCTGTCACCATTGTGGTATTGCTACTGAATTATCGAATGGCTTTTTATTATATCTTTCTGCTATTCTGCATTGGAACAAACTAGCTGGTCAACAGCTCTGTGGTACTGAAGAATTTAATTTTAAGGCTAAAAGTGGCAAACATTAGAAAGACAGGTGAACTGTAGTAAAATACCAGTACGTCAGTTTCTGAATTCATCGGTTCTGTGGCTGGATCATGCCTGTGCCACTTCTTGTCTCCTAGTCTCCATAAAATCAAAGTAAGTGACTGGTGCAAAACAGGTAAAGTACAGTGCAGTGATTTCATGGAGGAGGGAGGAATATAAAAAAAAAATATCGAGAAGCTTGATTTGAAGAAGAACGTTTAATGAATGAACTGAGATTTTCCTACAATGCTTGTCAAAAAGTAATGTCAGTAAAGAACACATACTCTGGACACTGCTCAGTTCTGACAGCGCACAGCCCATCACTTGTTCCTGTTATTTACTCATTCTCCTGCAAAGCTACTTCATATCTATACCCACAGTTGAGGTACATGTTCACAAATGTAACTAAACATAAAACTACATTCATGTTTTAATTACCTCTGAAGAAGATGTTTATTTTCACTTACATTCAAGAGATTAACAATTAACTTTTTTCTTTACTGTTTGATCTTCTGGTTAGCTGTACTAACTAGATAGACATACACCATTTGATACAATTTATTTGGAATTGGTAACCACAGAGGAGGGAGAGGTCAGCAAATCATTCTTCCTGTATCAAAGCATCCCATTACTTGTTTTGTAAATTAAATGCCGTAGAGTAAAGTCATCCATGTTTATTTTCTCAGTCTTGCCACATGCCTCCAAAATAGAATAGCAGTTGGCTGACTGCAAAGAATTAGAGAGAATTAAAAATCCAAAACCAAAAATGATTACTGTGTGACCATATGGGGAAAAAAGAGGGACATTATCTATAGAAATGTATAATACTAACTCCTGTCATATTTCTTCCTCTGATTATTCACCTTGGTATTACATATTGGATAATTCCCTATGAGACTTTATAAGCAGAATCATTTTCAATATTTTTTCTCATATGCTTATCACCAAAATCCACCTTTCTATGCACTGAACTTCTTTTATGTGATCATATTAAACATTGACTGCTATTTGGTCTTCTCTTTAAATGACTTAATCTTATCCCAAGCTTTTGATTCTTAAATAACTGAAATAATGTAACAGACTGATGAATTATCACCCTAGTTCCCATGTTATGATCATGCCAGCTCATATCAAATGTGAATGTCAGGCGAAGCACCATAATTTTTTATATAGCTCTTAGCTCAAAAGCACCCAGATTACCCCAATTGTCCAATAAAGATAACTATTCCTCTCCTTTCACTCTCTTCTCCCTGTCACTTCAAATTTATATTATAATCCAAACACTTCCCAAGAGCTTCATAGATAAATGCTGTCCATCATGTAGTAAACCTGAGAAAGTCACATCACAATACTGCCCAAATAAGATGTGCTTAAGAAAATGTTTTTCAAATGACATACACTCCTTTAGAGAAATTCCAGCAATTTGCTCTGGTGATTACAACAAAGATTAAAAACTATATTTGACAAATTAAAGAGCTGCTATCCATCAGCAGTAAACCACATTTGAAATGGTTTCTCACAAAGACCATGTAAAGAGTAATTTTTTTTTCATGCCTAAAACATGGATAGGATACTTAGGGTTAAAATGGTATTACTTTTTGACAATTGACTGAAAATGTCCTTGGTCATGTGCAGACTGAACACTGACGTGGATAAAATTTGGCCTAATCTTTAAGCCATCTGAATTTATTATTTTAGTGTAAAAGAATCCCCGTGCTACTTCTGAATCTAGATGACACATTTCTCCAAGGTCTAGAGAGAGACATTTTCTTCCTGGTCTCTGATACATTTCCTAAAGACTTTTTCATTTTCTTTTTTGCTTTGCAGAGGTCATTAGAAAAGTTCATGTCCTTGAAAGGGAAGGTAAGGCAATGGATTCTTGTTTCAAGTTGCAAGCACTTGTCAGCATTTTGGCTGTTAGTTATTATTTCTGAAGTAGTAGGAGACATAGCTCCTGTAAAAACTTTAATCTATATGATATAATAAATAAAAAATAAGGATTACAGAGTGAATTCTGTCAAAGGTTATTAGCCTACTGCTCACTGAGGCCAATTCTTTGAGCAGCAAATGTCCTCAAGATTGTGCTGGATACAAGTAAGAATTCTAACAGTCAAATTTCAACATACATTGTAGGAACTGAATTTGTGAGTACATTGTTTCCAAATTTCATAGCAAGTAAAAAACATTCATAAACAAATATCAGGTTACTTATATCCTGAATGTTCCTGAAGATATTTTTCTTAGACTATACAAGAAAATTTAGAAAAAAATCTATCATTATAAATCAATATTAGTTTGTTAAAAAAAAAGCCTGTATCCTTATCTTGTTAATCCTTCTCTATAATCATTTCTCAATTTTTCATCATTTACCTTGTCCGTAGACTGTAGATGGTTGAAGTGTAAGGAAGATACACAATCTTCAAATTGAACTAAAATAGGCAAGTCTTTGGTTGTTTAACAGGATCGTTGATAATTTAAATCGCAGACAACTTAAACGAGTAGGAGTTTTGGTCTAAAGTCATGCAGATATAAAATTGCATAATGAAAAGATTCATTATTAAATTTACTGCATTGTGTACTTTGAGCAACTCCAACACAAGGAACATGACTATACCAATGAAAACACAGGAAATAAATAATCCTGCACCAACAAAACCAAAGGAAGGAAAACACACACACTAAAACCACCACCAGCAACAACAACAACATTAACAACAGCAACATTAACAAAATAACAGGCATTAATCTTCAAATGTCATTGATATCACTGAATGCCAATAGACTCAATTCCTCAAATAAATAGACACACAGTAGCTGAATGGATGCAAAAAATAGTGAGGTTTTATAATGTGGATTCCCTGACTTCTCATTGATTCCATGAGCTACTTCACATATTTATAAACTAATTCTTCTACTTATAGTTACTGAAATTTTCTAATATCTGCCAATGTTTGCCAATAATGTTATTTCATGCAAGCACTGAAGCATGTTTCCTAGGTTATAACTTATTATTTACTTACTTATTTTTATATCATTTTCATGAAAAGGTAAGTGTGTGATGTATTCTAATCACTATGCTTGTAATTGTGTGATACAAATAAAATGGACCTTTTCAGCAATATACATTCATTTCAACAAAAATCACATACCCTAGGTGATTTTCTTCTATTCCATGGAGTATTTTGGCCAAGTGGGTCTTAACAGGGAATGGATTCACACATAGAAATACTTGACTTGTTATCGTTCAGAAAGTGGAATAAATTTGTACATTACTTGGAGACAAATTTTCCTTTTAGAAGGGAACAACTAGAATTATTTTGCAAGAAGGAAATCATGATTCTCCTTTCTATTCTTTGACTTTTAGACTTTTAAGTGGAACCCAGAATCCACAGACACCAGAGTGACCTGACCTTTCCATGTCAATATTTGAATTAGTGGAGAAGCCTCTGGGGGGCATGTTTGAAAGAAAATATCCTAAAGATAATGAAATACATTATTCAAACTCTAGGAAAATGTCTATGTGGGGCATATTTTTAGTTAAAACTCATTTGTAAAACTAAAAATTCAAAAGAAAGATTTTTTTGTAGGTTTTCAATAGAAATTACCTTAAGAATCCTTCCTTTGGAAGTATTTCCCTTAGTTGCATAGAAAATTTGCAGTAACAAAGTGATTATTACCACTGTATTCATTTTGCAAACATAAAGTCCTCTTCACCAAACTCAGTCTGACTCTGGTATAGTAAAACTTGTACTTTCCATTTTGCTTATGCCAGAATAAAAAATTTACATTAGCAGAATGGTGCTATGTGTTTAGATAAAAGGGAATTTAGAAAACTAGTGCATTCTAGGTGACTGAGTTCAAATCCCATCTGACTTCTTCTTTTGCCATGGTATGAAAGCTAGCCTTCATATGACCATGTATAAAACTATTCCGAATGCAAGTAGAATCTTATTTTACAAATAAATTTTAAACTAATGCTACAAAGTTTCTGAATTATGAAGATGCCCTTATGATCACACTTTTTATAGAGACAACACAAAGTGAATAGGAGTATAATTAGTTACATGATATTATTTCTTTCCATACTATGTACAGTTGCTAGAGGAATTCAATGTCAAGATGTTCTATACCGAATGTGCTAAGAGCAGCTGTAAATATGTGTTATATCTTTTTGGTCATTATTTTTATTGCCATTATACAGAGTAAAACTGTGGATTCACTAGAGACTTGTATCAGGTTTAAACCTGTCCTTGAAAATTTTAGAAAAGAATGGACATATTCTAGTCCATAATACTCACAGTTTCAAGAACAATATGCATTGAATAGAAATAGACTATAGTTTGGCCAATGACTCAAAAATGAAAGAAGCAGAGATAAATGCAATTGAAGCAAGTTATGCAGTGATAAATCTTTACAGTGGAGTCAATTAATAGAAAGAGGTACTTCAGCTAGATCCTTGCATCAAATAGGATCAGTTTGAGCTCTTATGCATTAAAGTAAAAAAATTCCTGGCAGTTATTTTCCATTGTAAATGATTTTTAATATACATAGATATAAAATTTATACATAATATACAATCATACATGAATAATGTATATGAAATGATTATTTATCTTTATGTGATTGTATATATTATCTGTATTCTGTCATTGTCTTATATATTATATATATTATATATCATATTATATGAAGCATGCTGCAAAGGATTGAAAAGTTAAAATTAGTGTGAATAATTGTTCACAGTGAAGCTGCCTTTGGGGTATATAATAAATTGATGTAATACAAGTTGAAAGATAACTTCAAATAATTCCCAATAATGTTGAGAAAACTAGCTGCTGCACTCAAAAGTAGAGGCTGTTAGTTCTATTTTTCATTATTTTTACTTTTATTGAAAATAGATTATTTTCTCATGCAATATTTCCATATAATAATTTCTCCTAAACCTTTTCTCCCCATTCTTCCCCACCTCCCCTCCCCAATACATTGAGTCTTTAAGATCTAAAGAAGTTGGAATGGAAGTATTTATATTGAAAATGAAAAAAGTCACTATAGCACTGTATAAAGGCATATAACAAAATTTTATATTTGCAAATATACACATTCCAAAGGTTATTTATTTTATGGCACAAAGCTTAGAGAGTTTAATTTAGCACGTGTGTCATTTACTGCAATTTACATTTAGGTATATCCTGTTTCAAAAGTTGGCATTTAGCATCTAGTGGGAGAAATATCTTTAAATGAAATACAAAAGCATTGATATGTAATAATTTTTAAATTAATATTTATAATTCCTCTATGGATGATGCTGATAGTGCTAATATTACTATAAGACCTGTTTGGGGTA
>LOJH01039749.1:0-14768 GCA_001685095.1 Ellobius talpinus | reverse complement strand
TTCTGCTGCCTACTGCCACCAGGGATCTTGCAGCATTTTTAGAAAATCATAAAAGTCATGTTAGGTTTTCTAGACCAGCCACTGCTTGGGGACTGGTAGCTGTCTCTGCCTGGGACTGGCTGCTCCCAGAGCCTTCTGCCTGCCACCACATGGCCCGCTACCACCGCTCGGGCCACCACTCTGGGACCAGCAGACGTCTCTGCCTGGGACTGGCTGTTCCCAGGGCCCGCTGTCTGCTGCCACATGGCCTGCTACCACCATTAGAGACCTACAGCATTTCTGCTGCCTACTGCCACCAGGGATCTAGCAGCATTTTTAAAAAAATCATAAAAGGTAGGAGGCAAGAAAAGATGGAGGAGAGAGAAAGAAAGGAAACTTTCAGCTCCATTATAATCTTTACTGGATGATCATCATTAGCCAAAGCCTCATTATGTAGCACATAACTGATCATCAATGTAATCCCATAAAACTAGCAGGTAAAAATCAAGAGTTCTATATGCACTTAAGAGGAAGATCTCTAAGATACAGCTGTTCAATTAAAAGAAAAGTGGGGCCAGGATGACAGCTCAGCACATCAAAACCCCACGCACACAACCCTAACTCCCCAAGTCTCAGTGCCAGAATCCACATCTAAACCAGGATGCAGGGACGTGTCTCTGTAATCTCAGCATTCCTACAGGCAAGATGGTGGGTAGAGACAGAAAAATCACCACGGTGGGCCAGCAGACATGGAGTACACAATGGAATAAGAAGGACTTTGACTGTTAAACAAGGTGAAAGGAGAGAACCAACTTTGGAAAGTTGTCTTCTGACTTCCATACCTCTGCTGTCACGCGCGCGCGCGCGTGCGCGCGCACACACACACACACACACACACACACACAAATATTTTTTTTAGAAAGAAGTGTGTCTATCAGTCCATTTAGAACACTAACGTATCTTGGACCACTGGGTCTATATAAACTCAAACCTGGTTGTATCTGTGAAGGTGGATATTATTGAATCAGAGGCACAGGCATTTTTGGAAAGTGGAAGTGAGATGTAGGACTGAAAAGAGAGATACTGGTTAAAATTCTGTTTATGTGGTGACCAGACATGTCTTAGTTATTTTCTTGTTGCTGTGACAAGCACCTGACAAAAATCAATTTAGAAATGAAAGGTTGAGTTTAGCTCATAGTTTGAAGTTATACTCCATCATGGCAGGGAAGGTGTGGCAGCAAATCACGAAACAGCTAGCTGGCCATATTGCAGCTGCAGTCAGGAAGAAGAGAGCCATGAATGCTTGTGCTAGGCTTGCTTTCTCCTTTTTATTTAGTCTGGGATCACAGCCACCTGAATGGTGCTGCCCACATTTAGGTTGGGTCTTCCCACCTCAATGAACGCAATCTAGAAATTTTCCCCAGACACGCGCAGAGCTTTGCCTCTTATGCCTCTTAGAGTTATTCTAGAGCCTGTAGAGTGGCCTATCGAAACCTACCTGGCATTTTATCAACTACTGTCCCCCACTCCATAACAGTCCTGGAGTTAGTCTCTAAGCAAAGTGAAGCTGAGAGACTTTAGACATGGAGACATGGGGGCAGAGTACAGGCAACATAGGAGTATAGGGATTTTTCAGTTGGTAAGATTAAAGACGTCAAACCTGTGATGGTGGCACACACCTTTAATTCCAGCACTGGGGAGGCAGAGGCAGGCAGATCTCTGTGAGTTCGAGACCAGCCTGGCCTACAGAGTTCCAAAACAGCCAGGGCTACATAGAGAAACCCTGTTTTGAAAAAAAAACAAAACAAACAAATCATCAAACAAAAGACTTCCAGTTACAAAGATCTGAGTATTCTCTTGCTGCCAAAGCTATTATGCCCACAACACACTGCCTGGGGCTCAAAAATAATTTGATGATTCCTTGTTACCCACGTGGAACATTCACTCAACTTTTCAACACATCTTTCTACAGAAGTGACATATTAAGGTTCTAAAATGAGAGACACGTGCCAGCAAAATGGAGGCAGGAGGAGACAGAGTAAATTCAGAAAGCAGCGGCAGAAAAACATCCAAGTCTTTAATAAGTATCTACATAAAGGAAAACACTGTGCCCCTGAAAATAGATGCAGTCACATTCTTAAATAAATAAATGGAAAATAATGAGTAAAATGTAAGGAAATAAAATTGTGTACACAGAGAGCACACCAGTTAACTAATAAACATCCAGAAAAAGAGACCCAAGAAACTGGAAAAAAGGAAAATATATATTTGTGTGTGTATGTATGTATGTATATATATAATATGCATACCATTTTTCTGGACTTTGAGGAAATGGCTCTCCAGACCGGCATATCATATCTAAACATTAATGATTTTGATTCAAGTAAGGCATGGTGATATGCACCTACAATCCCAGCTACTTGAGAGGCCAATGCAGGAGATACACAGATTTAGAGCTAGCCTGGACAACATAACAAGACTCATTATGAATAAATAGTTCAGAGAATACCCACAAGAAATTGAAAAGATAATACACCCAATGAGAAAAATACTTGAAAATTATACATAAGAAGTTTATGTAAAGAATATATAAAGCATACTAAGGAATATATAAAAAGATATGCAAAAAGCCTACAGACATGTGAAAAGTCACTCAACATCATGAAACACCAGGGAAAAGGAATAAAAGTCACAAAGAGGTAGCAATTCCTATAGTAGTATATTATCTGTGTTTTAATACATAAAGCCTGCCTGAAGATCAGAGGGCAAAGCAGTCATACTAGCCAACCATAAAGGTCAGGAAGTGGTGACACACACCTTTAATCCCAGGGAGACAGAGACAGAAGCATCTGTGTGAGTTCAAGGCCACCCTGGGCTACGTAAGATTGAATCTGTCTAAGAGAGAAACAGAGCTCACACAAAGGTTATCCCAGTGTTTGGGAGTCACACAACTTTAATCCCAGCACTAGGGAGCAATATGGCTGGGCAAAGAGAGGAACATAAAGGGGAAGAGACAGGAACTCACTGGAAAGTGGAGTCTGAGGTTGGTGGAGGGCAACGCCCAATCTCCCCGTTGTCCATCTGAGCCTTGGTAGAGGTAAGTGCTCTCCAGTGGCTTGGCTGCTTTGCTTTTCTGATCTTCAATATCTGTCTCTGGGTTTTCCTTATTCCCATTCACGAGGACGGCTATAATACAAAGAATGGACACTGACGAATGCCGGCGGGGAGGCACAGAAATTGTACTCGGAAAACAGTGCTGCCACTTTGAAAAATATTGGCAGTTGCCTAAAAACTTAGACAGTTGCATGACAAAGAAATTCCAATCCTACATAGATAACAAAGGAATGGTAAAAAGGAACAATAGCAAAAGAAATACATAAACATCTATAATATGAGCTGGCCTTTTAGAGCCCATTCCCTATGGTGGGATGATGCCTTGCTCAGCCTTGATGCAGCGGGGAGGGCCTCCTCGGTCCTGCCCCAACTTAATGTGCCAGGCCTTGTTGACTCCCCATGGGAGGCCTGACCCTTTCAGAGGAGTGGATGGGGGAGGGAGTTCAGGAGGGGGAACTGTGGTTGGTATGTAAAATGAATAAAATATTTAAATTAACTTAAAAATATCTAAATGGCAAAACTGTGGACTCAAATGTCCCTAAATTGACAGGTAGGTAAACAAAATATGACGTAATCATACAGTGGAGCGGTATTCAGTCATTAAAGAGAGTGGCATACTGAAAATGGCTGCAAGGTATTCATTTGACTTTTTTGACCAGGTATTCACAATGAGATTAAATTATTGCAGCTTTTTAATTTATGCCCATTGGCATTTGGGGCCTTCTCTCTCTTTATCTCTTGAATATACTCTGGAGATGCCCCCAAAATGCCACTGGGCATAAATTAAAAGGTTGAATACTAGTGTCAAAGCATTTCTTCATGCCCCTACTTTAATGGCTGAATTAATTTCCATTCCTACAAGCAGTGCAAGGGTTCCCATGTCTCTCACCAGCATTTCTCTGGTGACGGGGCTATTTATAACAGCCACTCTATCTGTGCTTACAGGGGAATGCTTTGTGCTTTTGGCTTGTGTTTCCATGACAGCTAATGACATGAAGCAGTTTTTCATATATTTATCAGTTGGTCATTTATATCTCTTCATTTGAGAAGTTACTCTTGAGACTATTTGCCAATCTTTGCTTTAAACTGCTTGGGGTTTTTTTGGTTCGTTTTTTTTTTAAGGATATAAATTCTCATAGATAAATAAATACCTGGTAAATAGTCCCTTCCATTCTGCAGATTGTCTGCTCACTCTCTTGTTCCTTTGCTGTGCAGCAATGTTTGGATCTGATACAATCTCATTTACTAATGTTTGTTTTTATTATGCAAGTCCTATCTAGAAAAATAACATTCCCTGTATCTATATCTTGAAGTATTTTGTTTATGCCTCCTTTGTTTCAGAATTTCAGGTCTTATATTAAAGCCCAGGATTCATCTTGAGTCTAGGTTTTCTAGAGGATTAAAAATAGGGGTCAGTGTGCCTGTTGCATGCATGTTTGCTTCAGTTTCCCCAGACTCATTTTTGACAGAGGATGTCCTTTTCTGCAATGTCCGTTTTTGCCAATGTGTGACCAGACTCACCTGGTTGTAAACTAGGTCATTTTTCCTGTGTTCTCTATTCTGAGATTTTGCTTTGTTTCTGTTTCATGCCAAGATTGTGCTGTTTTGATACTAAAACTTAGTAGTGGATCTTGAAGAAGGTATTTTTGACATCTACAGCCATTCTCTCTCTCTCTCTCGCTCTCTCCCTCTCTCCCTATTCCTCCCTCCCTCCCTCTGTTTCTGTTGCTCTTTTCATAACAATTTCTTTTTTTACATTTGAGACAGGGTTTCCTGGCTGTCCTGGAAGTCTCTCTTCTCTGTACAACAGGCTGGCCTCAAACTCAGAGATCCATCTGTCATCTGCTCCCAGGTGCTGAGGTTAAAGGCATGTGCCACCATGTCTGACTCATGGCAACTTCTTTATAACTATATTCATAACCAGCAAACTAGTGTGGTACTGGCATTTAAAACAGGCATGCAAACCAGTAGAACAGTATAGACCACCCAGAAGCAAACCCACACATTTCTAGCTAACTGATTTTTATAAATGTCTATCAATAGCACACCATCAGAAAAACGTAGTTTCAAATGGGAAAACAGAATATCCACAGACAAAGGGGTAACATTTGGCACTATCTCACAGCATGCATAAAAACCAACTCAGAATGGAAGCTCTAAAACCTTCAAACAACTACAATAAAACACAGGGGAAATGCAATATGTTATTGATCTGGACAAGTGTGTTTTTGAAAGAAAACCTCAAAAACATAATCAATAAAAGCACAAACAGATGGAGTATTGCAAACTAAAAATTTCCTGGGGAGTAAAGGACCTTAATCAACAGTAAAGACATATAGAATATGAAAAAATATTTTCAAACTACACATGTGACAAATGATTAATAAAGGATTGATATAAGGAACTCCAATGACTCAACAGCAGCCTGGTACAGTAGCACATGCCTGTAATGCCAACACTCAGGAGATTGAGGCAGGGGGGGAATCATAGATTACAATCTAACTTGGGCTACAAGGGCAGATCCTGTCTCAAAAAAACATATCCTGTCTCAAAAGCAAACAAACAACAACAAAACTCCTTCTGCTCTGTTCTGTGGAAGACATTGTCTAGAGAATGAAAGAGAAGTCCTAAGACGAGAAAAACTACTCACAAAAGGTATTTCATAGAGGACAGCTATTCGAAATAAGCAAAAAGTTCTCAGTGCACAAGTATAAGAAAATAAATGTCTTATTTTTTCTCTTGGATCATGTGAATACTTACAAGTGCTCGACGCCGAGTCAAATCCCCAATCATAATGACTGAGTCTTTTAAACCTGGCAAAATAGTGGGCAGGCAAAATGGCTCATTGTGTAAAAGTACTTGCCTCCAAGTCTGACAACCTGAGTTTGATCTCCAAAATCCACACGTGGAAGCAGAGAGCTGACTCCTGCAAACTGTCCTCTGACCTCCACATGAATGACCACACACATGCATCCACTTACATTCACTCAAAAACATACACATGCATATGCACACATCCACATATACACAAATAAGTAATAAATATAAAAAATGAAGCTTGAAAGATGGCTCAGTGGTTGAGTAATTGCTGAACAATCGTGAGGACTGGAGTTTGGATTCCCACACTCACATAACAACCTGGATGTCCCAAGCATGCCCGTAACCCCAGCTTCTAGCAAGGCAGAGACAGGAGCATTGCTTGTGCTTTGCTTGTTTCTGCCTTGCTAAAGAAACATGAGCCACAGGTTCAAAGAGAGTCCGTGCTTAAAAGGAATAGATGGAGAATAATAGAAGCCATCCTGTGACTTTTTCCTGTCTTTGCAATTATGAGCCACAGTTATGAGCACCTGCACATGCATGAATGCCCTCCAAACATGTAACTTAAATAAATAAATAAAATTGTAATTGTCAGAATGCCTGGAAACCTTATCAAAGAAGATATTCAGGTAGCAAATCTGCTTCAATACATGTTATCCAGCTTCCTTTTTTTAATTTTTCACAGATGTTTTCTTTGTAGCTTTGGAACCAATCCTGGAACTCACTCTATAGACCAGGCTGGCCTCGAACTTACAGAGATCCACCTGCCTCTGCCTCCCAAGTGTGGGGGTTAAAGGCATGAGCCACCACCGACCAGCTCCATCTTCCTTTTACTCTCTTGCCCACCTCCCAGCCTCTGACTCGTCTATGTTCCTGTCATTACTCTAGATTCAGATTCACTTCACATATGAGAGAAAACATGCAGGGCTTGTTTGTCCAGCTTCTTTTGCTTATTTCATTAGAGCACCAAAAGGTCCAACAATAATAATAATAAAACCATTAGAACTGTTCAAATCCAAAGTTCAAAGGCACCAAAGGGTGGTGAGAATACAGAACAACAGAACTCTCAGGCACTACTGGGAGGAACACGAAGTGGCACAGTCCCTTCAGAAGACAGCTTAGCTATTTCTTACAAAACTAAACATGTGTTTACCTTATGATCTTGTAATTACACCCCTGGTGCTTACTCAAATGAGATAAAACTTGTATTTATGCAAAAGTCTGCACATAAACACTTAGAGAGGCTTTACTCAGAATTAGTCAATGAAAGAAATCAAGATTCCCTTTAATGAGCAAACAACTTCTAGCACTAATGCTATTCAATGATTTCAAAAGTGAGTTCTCAAAACATCAAAGAGCCTTGGACAAAGTACATATTCCCAAACAAAAGCATAATTTAAAAAAATGTGTTTATAACCGAACACCAGTATTATGATAAATAATGAAATGTGAAAATTTCTAATAAAGCCAGGAAAGGAGATAAACTCGCATCATCGCCTCTAAGACTGTTCTCAAAACACTACATAATACAATAGACAAACGAATTAAAGGAGATAAAAAATTCTAAATAGACAGCAATCGTATTTGTTGATGGCATGGCCATATAATTTAAAAGTATGATGAAATCTGTAGAAAATGTATTAGAAGCAATAACATATTTTAGTGATGTGCTAATAATCATTATTCCATAACAAGTACAGGCTAATAATGGGGGAGAATTTCTACATGGCAACAACCAAAACTAGGAAATATTCAGAGGGGCTAGAAAACTTGAAAATGGTGCCAAGAAACAGAAAGCACTTGAATAATTAGGAAACCAGTGCTTCCTTTGGGCTAGGAAGACTCAGTGCCATCAATATGCACATGGCAAGCTCCAAACTAACAGACAAACTCAACATAATCTTTCATAATCTCAACAGGTATTTGAGAATCATAAAGTTCACATGAAAAACTATGTGGACATGCGCAAAACGTTTCTGGAAAAGGAATCAAAGGACTGTTACCCTCCAAAATATAAAAACGTATTATAAAGTTGCATTGATTAGAACAGGATGGCACCTGTACAGGCACAGACACTCAGAGTGATGGAGTAGAAGACAAAGGGCAGAAATAAGCACAGCGCATATGAAAATTCAAGGATAAAAAGAATGGTTCAGTTCTATGGGTTAAAGAAATTACTCAATAGATGATACAAAAAAACCCAGTAGACATAGCATTTCAAGGGCAAAGAAACTGTACCCCTATTCCAACTCTACCCCAAAATAAATTCCACATAGGCTTAACTGTAAAACTAAAACCATGAAAGTACTAGCAGAAAGGTTGGATAAATCACTATTAATATCAATATTTGGAACTAGTAACATCTTTGTAAGGCATAAAATAAAATCCAGATTCTATAAAAGAATTGACCAACATGTTATATACCTGACCATATGTAACTTTAAATAAAATTGGTCATCACATATGTTACAAGGAAAGTCAAAAGACAAAAAATGGGTTTGCGGAACATTTGGGAAAATATGTATTTGACAAGAATATTTATTGAACATTACTTCTTACAATAATAAGAGAAAATAACACCCACTAAGAAACCTGGTTATATAATTTCTGGTATATGCACATACTGCCATACTATATGATGTTATCATTTTAATAAGGTTCTGATACATAAAGATGTTATTGATAAACTGCTATATATTGTGTTAAAAAAAGAAAGTTACAGAATTTTCACTGGTTCAAAAAATTATATGATCATACTTATCTTTATATAGAGATATAGGCATGATTATAGAGTCATAAAAAATGCCTTGGAAAATATGAAAGAAATTATTTACCCTCTGGGGATTGACATTGGGAGTGAAGAGTTGATTAAGGACTTTTTTAGTTTATTCATTCATTCATTCATCAAATAGTTACTTAAGTTGTCCTGTGGAGTATCTTTTAGGTCCTGAGGATACGGGTGAGGCTTTGGTAGCTATTTTGGAAGGGAAGCTAGACAAAAAGCAAATTATACAAATGAGCAAGAAAATCTCAGGCAGCGAAAAGTCTGTGTGGAAAAGAAAAAAAATCTAACAGAGTAGTGGAGAAATGATTTGGGTAGGTGGTTTCATGTTATGAGGTTGACCAAAGGCCTCTCGGAAGAGGTGGCAAACAAGTTGAGACTTAAGTGACATGAAGGAGCCAACCACCAGAATCAAGAGGAAAAGCAGTCTAACTAGAAAATGATGGGGTAAACTAGAGTGACTGATTGACAGTCTGCTCGGGTAAGATCAGACGCGATTAAGTCTTTATGTTCTTTCAGGTTTTTATAAATAAAATACTGGTAGCAATTTTAAATAGCAGTGCTACATTGATGCTAAAAAATAAATGCAGAGAACCAGATAGACTGGGTAAATCACTTAGTCAAGTTCATCTCACTAAGCCTCAGTTTCTTCATTTGTAAAACGAGGAAAAGAACACTCACCTGGGAGGGGATGAAGCACAAATTAAATGAAATCTATGTAAAGGGTTGCTTGGGTTGGGCCTCTTTTGGATGCAAGAAACAGACACCAAATGAAGCAAAATCAGGAAGCAGAAATCCAAGGATAGGAATTCAAGTACAAAGAGAGCTCATTGTGCCTGGAGCTTCGGGAAATGTCTAGATGTGGCACGAAGCTCTGCTCTAGAGGTTTGTCGTTAATATGACTCATCCATGTTACATGTCTGCTTCTCTCTGCACAACTGCCCCATGCTCCTTGCTTAGCCAACCACACTTAGCTGTTCAACAGGCACTTGACCTAGTCCATAGCACTCCCAACCCAACCAGCATCTTGATGTCCTGGACCTCTCGGCTTAGCTCCCCACAACTAACTGGCAACATCCCTCTGCATCTCTTATTTCACATTCCCAAGGAGAGCAGATGGGATTGGCCTACCTCATCTACTAAAGCTGGGCCACTCACTCACAGGTGGTGGGACTGGACTTGGTTCAGGTGCTGTGCCCGGAAGGGAAAGATGTAGTACATAGTTACTCCCTACTGGACCATTTAGGAAGAGCTGTCTGTGAGTAGAACTCCCAGACTCCACACAAAAAGAGATGTAAGGATGGCAGGCAAGAAGGGACATCTCCAATCTATGTAGGTCACAGAGTGACTGGCATATAGTAACAATCCAACAAATGGTCATAATTATTAACAGTAACATTATGCCACCTCCTACAGGAAGCCTTCCCAGAACTCTGTCAATCTTTCTAAACTTTCCTCCTCGAGTCAGAACCCTGAAAACAGGAATCATCCAAAGTTTTCAAGGTAGAAAATACTGTGCTGGGTCCTGAGGAAGAAATACACACACACACACACACATATACACACTCGCACGCGTGCGCACACATGCGTGCACACGCGCGCACACACACAAAGCAGGCCTTTATCCCAGCCTGAAGGAGCTCCAGGGTCACTCACTACAAGGTAAAAGGCAACATAAGCCACAGAGATACAGACAGGGGACCCTGGGAGTTCAGAGAAGGGCAGGCTGTTGTTTATCCATATGTATGCCTGTCTCCTAGCTACCTCCCCTTAGATGTCCCAAAGGTACTTAGAACTAAACATATTTAAAACTGATCTCATCCACTCCCTCCCAAACCTGTTCCTCATCTCAGATTCCCCCTCAACAAGGCAAATTCATCTGAGGCACTTGCTCAAGCCTGAAACATGAGCTGCAGTGGCTCACCATGTCAGCTGTTGCAGTTGCTAAAGTTGTCCCTGAACCTTTGGTGTGTGTTTGCCTTGCCCCAAAGGTCAAGACTAATAATAAAGTTGAGTGCGGCTGCAGGGCAGGGAAATTAAACCCAGCCTGGAGACAGACCAGACCCAGCACCACCAGAGTCGATATCTGATTTGACCTCTGAAGTCAACCAGTATGATCCCTTTGGGGAAGCGACTTAACAAAATCCTTAAAAAATGTTTATGGTATTTCCCCAGAGACTGTGCTTCAACATCAATGCCCATATATCCATGTACACTCCCAAGAAGCAAAAGTTCTAAACACAAGACCATTCCTTGCAGGGACTTTATTTTTTATTTATTTATTTTTTGTCCTGATCGAGTACTGGGAAGTTGTCTTGACATCCAGCAAAAGCAAACGGGTTAAGCCCAGCTGTCTGATGGAACATTCTACAACCATTACCTAGGGACGAAGGCTGTGGAGATTCTATAGCAACAGGGAAAATTTATTATGCTGTAACTAAGGATATAGGCTTATGTGTATACCAGAACTGCAACAATGTAAAAAGTGTGGGGGCTTGGGATTAACTAGAGGACACTGAAAACTTCTTCTCTATGAAGTTAAAAAAACGAAGATCTGAACGTTCTCATCTGTGAACTATCCTCCAGCTGTTGATCTGTTTAGCCAGTCTCATCTTTCAGTCAAGGCTCTTAATCATATGTCAGGTTTCTATCAGTCCTTCAGTAAGCTCTGCTCTGACAAAGGCGGGCCACACAGCATCCTCTAGTATGTCAAGGCAGGAATGGTAGCCAATACAAAACTAAACGCTTTCAAAATATATGTTGCAAACTACATGGAGCCCTCTTGCAGTCTTTTGCAGGCACGGTCACCCCCTGGCGGCCACTATCCTGTCCACCCTCGGGTGGCTCTATGGCCGCTTGGACAACCGGTTCACCTCTGTGGGGCCTAGTCCCAGCACTTCCCCCGCCCCCCGGCATCCAAGACTCCTCCCTTTCTGTCCTTCTGGTCCCCCTCTCAACGTCCTACCCTCTTGGCTCAAGCTCCCCACCAGGTTGCGCTCTCACACCTCCCCTCCCCAAAGCCTCCTCCAGCTGCTGTGACGTCTTTGTCACTGGTTCGCATGCGCCCTCGCCCGCCCGACCAAAGATGGAGTGTCACAGCCACAGGCCCCAGGGGTCCCCCTCTGATTTTTCCCTGTGATTGGGAAAAAAATGGAGAAAACCTAGTACTAAGAAGGTAATGCCTCCAGACTCACGGTTCTAAAAGACAGTGACATACAAGAAAAGCTACAGTCCCCAAGAACATTCGTTTGGCCATTGTACCCGCAGCTCTGCAGCACAGATCGCCCACCCCTAGCTGAGGCGCCCTGCTCCTCCACACATCTAGATGGGGCCCCACCTTCCTCGCAGCTAGTGGACTGAGCGGCTTGCAAGTGCTCGCACACCAGAGAGGGACCAAATCGAGGCTGATGCAATCTGGAACCTAGTGAGGAACATGTGGTGCAAGGGGTGCTGGGAAGAAAAAGGGTTCGTGTAGTAGCTGTTCGATCAGTAGCCCTATTTCTACAGAAGCATACAAACCCCAGAGCCCTAGAAGGTTTGTCAAAACAAAGACTGCTGTGGGTCTTGAACTGTCAGGGATTCTGTGTGCACAGATTAAAATGAGACCTGAGAAACTGCATTCTAACACTTCCAAAGTCTCGTTCGGGGACTACACTATAAACAAAACCTGTGATGCAGAATGTTTTGGATTTTGCTTTTAAAAAAAGAAAGAAAATAGTAAGTGGTATCTGGGCAGTAGGATCACGGGTTTGAGGCCAGTGTGGATACTGTGTCCAAAAAAGAAAAAATCTACGAACAGGTATAAAGTTTGCTAACTTCCATTAATAATAAACTGCAAACATCCCTGGGGAGTAAAAGAATGTTAGTTTATGAAATTAAAATGCGCTACACACTTACAAATTGCTCTGGAAAGACAGCGACAGCGAGCACCTCACTGTGTCAGGTAGTACGCACAGCACTTCCATGTGCTGTCGTTTTCGCTAGCAACACTCAGGAGTGTTGATCCCAGCTAGATCCAGTCTACATTTCTAGTCCATAACAGGATCTGGCACCCTGGACCTTGTCAATAAGTGTTTGTGGCTTCAATTGTTTTGTTTTATTTTTTGATTCATTCTTTCATTCAATTTGGGGTTTGTTTGTTATTTTGTTGGTGCTGTTACGTAACCCAGGCTGGCCTTGAATTTGTAATCCTCCAGCTTCTCCTGAGTGATAAGATTACAGCCTTGCACCACCGTGACTGGTTTATGTAGGTTTTCTTTTTTAATTAGAACTAGTCCCAATTTGGTGAAGCAAACAAAAATTAAGGCAAGCAAGACCTGGTAGTACCTACCTACAATCCTAGCACTTGAGAGACAGGCAAGAGAATTGCTGAAAATGTGAGGCCAGCCTCGTCTATATATCAAGTCCTCAGCCATTTCTGGGTACACAAACGTATTTTTAACCTAAACACGTGAGTAAAAAAGAAGGCTGTAGAAGCTCAAAAGTGGAGGCTAACAGGCTTCTGGGCAGAAGTGAGACCTGGAAGATAGGTAAGTGCTAGCAGAACATGAAGAAAAGGCTGCTTTAAGCAAACTGAGTGAATGACGAAACACATGACTCCCACACTCTAGGACTTTACAGGCCAAAGAACATGTTTTAAAATTGTGTAAACCAGTGTGGCACACAACTTTAACCCCAGCACTCAGGAGGCAGAGACAGGCAGATCTCTATGAGTTTGAGTCCAGCCTGATCTACATAGGGAGTTTCAGGACAGCCAGGGCTGTATAAAGAGACCCTGTTTCAAAAACAAACAAAAAAGTTGTGAGCTGCTCCAGTAGATGGCCCACATCTGTAACTGTGAGCAGCACAATTAGACTCAGAAAAAGCACATGAAGTTGGGAGAGGGTAGGAGTGGATCTGGAAGGAGTAAGGAGAAGAGTTGAGGGTGATGCGATCAAAATGCATTCATTATATGCTTTTATAAAACTATCAGAACTGATAAAAAAAGTCTAATTATGAGGGATAGATGAAGCATTGCAAAAGAGCAGTAAAAAGCCTATCACCATTATATACATGTATGAAATTTTCAAAAAATGAGTAAAATGTTTATTTAAAAAAGAATTGAGATTGGATTGCTCAAAATTAATGAAAGAAAAACTAGGAACACGTAGATGCACGGGGTAAAAGACGGTCAAAATGTAAATTACACTACTTAAAGCCTGGGGCAAAACTGAGGAGGGTTTCTACAGGAGATTAGAATATTCAAAAGAAGCTGGGCAGTGGTTTCCACACCTTTAATCCCAAGCACTGCAGGAGGCAGAAGCACAGGGAGGGATCTCTCTGAGTTTGAGGACAGCCTGGTCTACAGAGGGAGTTCCAGGACACCAAAGCTACACAGAGGAACCTTGCCTTAAAAAAACAAAAGGATATTCAAAAGAAAAAGCATTGATGGTAGACTTCTGAAAGCATGTGCTCAGAGAAGAATTGAGCGGACCCTAAGCTGCCGCCACAAGCTGATTCTTAAGCCAACGCTGCCCTAAATATGGCAGTTTTTGCAAAACAAAGAATAAATGTTCTCTTTTACTTTTGACATTTTTTATAAATTTTGGTTTTGATTTGAAGAGGGGTTTCAGGGAGTGGATGCATGTTTTGAATGTATGTTTAGGAAATCTCTATTAAAATGCCATCTAAGAAGCAGAGAGTTCAGTGGGTACGCATACGGAATACAGTGTTTACAAAATTAGTTTGGAAAAGTCACTAATCAAACACATTATTAAGGCTTTCAAAAGCAAACAGAAAACCTGGGGCTGGGGAGGAAGAGAGACTGTAATTTGCAGCATTAACATTTTAGGACATTCAAATGTATTCTCCTTTGTCTGGTCTTGAACTTATTATGAAGCCTCAATCTTGGAATCCTTCTATCTCAATCTCCAAAGTGCTGGGATCCCGGGAATGTGCCACAAGCCCATCTAAATGTGTAGTGATATGGGGATTGCAGGCCTGCTTTTCGTCCCACCCGGCTCCCGCACGGCTAGCTTTACATTCAAAATAACAACATACAAATTGTATTCATTTAAGCACTGCCTGGCCCATTATA
>LOJH01039748.1:0-14769 GCA_001685095.1 Ellobius talpinus | reverse complement strand
ACCTTGAACTCACAGAGATCTGCCTGTCTCTGCCTCCCGAGTGCTGGGATTAAATGTGTGCACCACCGTCTCCTGGCTTCTTAGAGCCTCTTATGAACAGGTTTCTGTGCTGTGCACCAGGAAGTCTGTTGAGGAAACATCAAAGTTAGATCTTCATCCTACCACATTGTATTCAGCAAAGATACTTTTAATTCTCCCAGTAAGCATGCATGAAGTTACAAATAATATCTATATTGCCTTATGTTATTTATTATAAAATATGTTCAAATACCAACAAAAAAGTATAAGATAAAAATATCTACTCTGAAACCAGCTACCTTGGAGGCCAGTTTTGAATGACAGACTTGGTTTGGATACTGTCTTTAAAGGATCTTCCAGAACATGAAATGAAGTGTCATCAACTTGTCAATCAGAGGGTGGGTCACAACCCCTTTAGTGGTTCAACCACCCTTTTCCAGGGGTCACCTAAGACCATCAGAAAACAGAGATATTCATATTACAATTGAGCAAAACTTAAACTTATGAAGTAGCACCAAAAATGATTTTGTGGTTGGATGGTCACCACAACATGAAGAAAGAACTGTATTAAAGGACTGTTGCATTAAGAAGGTTGAGAACCACTGATTTAAATAGATAGTTCTCCTATCTTGATCTCTTTCTTAACCTACTTATTTTATAAAACACACCCCCATGTTTGCTGTAGACCCTATACTATACAGTGTATTAATTTGTATTAATTTTGTGAACTTGAACTTAACTTTATACTATATGTACTATATAGTAGATGCTGAGAAACTGAAGAATTTGGACCCATTCCCTCAGACGGACGGGGCCAGTGTAAATTATATGGAGTTCTGGGGAGCATATGGGATGGAGGGGTGATATTGCTCTTACATGGTTCTTTCCTTTTCTTCCACTTTTCTGTTCTTTTGGAGAATATAAGGTCCTAATGGATAGATTTCAAAATTTTAAACACATTTATGTTGTTCTTAATTTTTTTTGTTAAGATGTTCAACTTTATTTATTTATTTATTCATTTATTTATTTATTTATCTATCTATCTATTTATTTATTTATTTATTTATTTATTATTTCTTGAGGCAGAGTCTCTCTGTGTAGCTCTGGGTGACCTGGAACTTGTTATGTAGACCAGGCTGACCTCAAACTCAAAGAGATCTGCCAGCCTCTGTCTCCTGAAATGCCAAGATTGCTGGTGTGTACCACCATACCTAACCTATTTAATTATCTTTAAGATTATTTTTACTATTCATTTTACTATTCATTTATTTGTCCATGTGTGTATATATGCTGCATGTATGCTGGTTCCTGTATAGACCAGAAGAGGGTGTTAGGTCCCCTGGAATGGAGTTGTAGGCAGTTGTCAGCTGCCTGCATGGTATCTGTACCTGGTCTTCTGGAAGGGAGACAAGTGGTCTTAACTGCTGAGCCATCTCTCCAGTTCTGTTAACCCCTCAACTTTTTATTTTTAAGTTTGACATTACTGTTAGGACTGTGTCTTCATAGGAAGAGATGCAGTGCAAATCTGTAATTCCTTTCAAACAAGGCTGTCCCTCAAAGACTCGTGGTTACTGTTGCCTTCATGTACTAAGCATTTTAAAGATGCATCCTATGGGGAAAAGGTACTGCCTCTAAAGCAGTGGTTCTCAAATGTGGGTCGTGACCCCTTTGGGGGATCAGACAACCCTATCACAGGGTCACCTAAGGCCATTGGAAAACACAGATATTTGCATTATGATCCATAACAGTAGGAAAATCAGTGATGAAGTAACAACAAAAATAATTTTATGGCTGGGGGTCACTGCAATATGAGGAATGGTTAAAGGATCACAGCATTAGGAAGTTTGAGGACCACTGCTCTAAAGTAACAGTCCAAAATAGACTTTTAATTTGGGAATTCTAATGGGGGAAAATCAATAACAACTTAGAATAAAATTAGAAATAAGAGAATTGATCAGTTTTTTTTTCTTTCTTTCTTCTTTTAGGGCAAGTTAAAGTCTTCAGAGCACTGTATACATTTGAACCCAGGACTGTAAGTATTCTGATGTAAGCTGTAAAATTAACACAGCAACCTAAGATGACTTTATTTAGACACCTATTCTGGCCTGAGTAGCCTGTACTTCCTGCCGTGCTGTACGTAATGCACAGGATGAGTCTTCAGTCCCTCCCCACTGCTCTCCCCAAGCGAGTGGAGCTAATAAGCCTCAGGTTGATTCGCATGGCCTGAGTTTGGAGGTCAGAGACTCCCTCTCATTGCTTCTCTCCTTGTGTGTGGGGACATCTGTTTTCAAGTCACCAGGTGGCCTGCACACAAAAATATCTAAACTACAGAGTCTCCAATCCTAGCTTTGCTTACACACCAACCTTCCTCATCCTCTCCTTGACCCTTTACCTCACACCTCCTGCCAGCCTTCTTTTATTATTTATTATATTATTCTTGCATCTCTTCTGTATGCACTTTTCTCTGTGAATCCAGATGTCTACCCACCCACTCATGGTTTAGTGAGCCCATTTTGTGTCACTGGATGAACCTTGCGGAGAGTGCAGCCATAGCTCAGTGACATATAAGAAAGCTAGCTAAGCTTGAGGGAGCCGGCAAGCGCGGTTCCTCCATGGTTTCTCAAGGCTCCTGCTTGGGTTCCTGTCCTGATGGTTTCCCTCAGTGATGGAAGTATAAGCCACATCAGCCCTTTTGTTCACTCAGCTGCATTTGGTCAGAGTGTTTTAGCAACAGGAAGGACACTGGAGCACCTTCTGTAGCACCCATCATTTCTCCTCTACTTTCTCCATAGCACCCACCATCATCTGCCCGTGTCTCCTACTCGGAGTGCTGATTCATGCTGCCAGGCCTGGGCCTGTGGAGATGACAATCTGCCATTTTCTAAACCTCTACCCAGCTCCTTATTTGAACACGGGAATACCGCTCACTGCTCCACTCTACAGCCACCCTGCAGTCCTGACAGAAGGTTCCTATTTGAGGTTCATCACTTGGTGACCAGCAGCTGGAGACTAATAAATAGCCCAAGTGTGCATACTCAGATAGACTTTCCCAGACTTCAGAGTTACCAGGAGACTAATAGCCCAAGTGTGCATACTCAGATAGACTTTCCCAGACTTCAGAGTTACCAAGAGACTAATAGCCCAAGTCTGCATACTCAGATAGACTTTCCCAGACTTCAGAGATGCCAGGCTTCAGACATAAAGGGCTGTTACTCCCACCCCAGGAGGTGGGCAGAACATATATGGAGGGGGCTACTGCAGCAGAATCACAGACCTGAAATTTTAGCCACAGACACACAATTCCTCATAATTCTGGAAGCCAGAGGTCCCAGATGGAGTTGACAGCAAGCCTGGTTTCTTCTGAGGCCTGTAACAGTGAATTATAGTCAGTCACCCTCTCCCCGTGTCCTCACATGGCCTGTCCTTGAGTGTGTTGGTGTTCCAGGATGCCAGTTGGGTTGGGTGAGAGTCTGCCTTGAATATACAGGAGAAATACATATTTAATTCATTAGGTAATTTTAAAAGTATTCTCTCTTTAAATTGTGGCTATAATTTTTGATATGCTGGTCCTGAGGATCAGTAATGGCCATTCCACATCCTGTCATCCCCAGTCCTTCATGTTCTCCCTTCTGTCAGTCTAGATACTGAAGCATCTTATCTAGTGAGCAGGAGACTACCAGCTCAGACAGGCCTTGTTTTACCTGTTATTAAGCATTGAATATCCTCCCAGACATTATTTTTGTGAGTATGTGAACCTGTCTCTTGTATAGTGCTGGAAGCATTGTTTGTTTCCCCGTAACAGACATTCCTTGTCTTTGTATGGGCACACAACACACTGGTCACTCAGCATGTCATGCGCAAGGCACACACAGCACACGCCATGACACAAGGACACTATAGCACAGCACCCAGGATCCTTAGCGCACCGTGGCACACAGCACAGCGTGCTCAGCATACCACACATTGAGTGGACCACATTCACAGCACATCATGTACTCAGCATGCAGTCACTAAGCATATCCTGGACACAGCACACCTCATACCCAGCCCACCTAATTCACAGCACACTACAGAATACACTGAAAATACAGCTGAGTGCTTAGCACCACAAGCTCCACATTCTGAACACATCACTCAGTATACTGAGGCACAGTACTCCAAGTCCTTTCACACTGTATGCTTGGCACACCAGATATACAGTGTACTATAGGCATAGTAGGCTGAGCTTGTACCATATAATTGTTTGTAGCACACCAACTACCTATTAAAGCATTGTGACCTGGAAATACTGAAGTATGAGCTGGAAGCTAGGAGCCCTTTGCTCGCATATACAACAGGCACGAAGACTATGGTTCTGCTTTTAGCAACTTACAACCCCAGGAGACAGTGAGAATGGTAACCAGCTCTAGTTCTGGTAATGTGTCGCCTGGGTAGAGCAAACAGTTGCTGTTCTTAATTATCTATCTTGTTTCAAGGACAGGTATTTCTGGCATCACCCAGCCTTCTGTGATTCTAACTCTCCCCCAGCCCCCATTTGGATGAAGTGTCACACAGACCCACCTGCCCGGACTGGCTGGGCCAGTGTGAAAGCATATTGACAGGGAGGAGCAAACAGTGTGCTGGAGGAGGAGTGTGGGTTTCTGAAGGAAAACCAGATGGGCTGCTTGGTCACACAAGGCTTGCTAGGCTGCTCTAGGTTATAATGTAAGAAGGAGGTCTAGAATGGGGATCCAAAAGCTGAGGTAGGATCCCAGCAATGCTCCCCTCTGGGATCTTCAGCCTTTCTATATCTGCTTGCTAAATAGAGGTACTTAGGACCCAGTTCTGCTTAGTAGGTCTTTGCAAGGCTCCAGCGAGGTCCAGCGTACTTTGCATGGGAAAAGAACTGTTTTCGACATTGCTGTCCTGCATTAATGAGGAGTTAGGGTAAGGAATGTTTTCCAAAGCAACCATCACTGAACTAGGTCCTGAGACTGTGATGACCAGCAGTGGCGATGTGTGATGTTTCTGTGAGAGGAAACAAAAGCTGGGCTTGGAAGTTGGGGCTTCACAGTCTGAATATCACGTGCTGTGTGACAATATCATTTTTAATCCGGCAGTACAAAATGGCCCCACTCCTTAGGATTGTTGGAGAGGGTTGAATTACTATTTGCAAAGGCCCTGACCAGTGTATGACACATGAGTAACTATTATAAAATAATAAATGAAAGCATTCATAGAAAATTTATTTTACTTTTGATTAATTTTTGTGCTTTTAAATCTAAAATTCAGAAGTATATCACAGTTTTTCTAAGCTTCAAAAAAGACATATATTTGCATAAACCAGTAAAATTACTGCCTTGGGACTCTGTTGCCCATAATATATATCGGAATGAGAATGTACATTTGCACTCAGTACTAATAAAAAAATTTACAATTGGTATTGTGCCATCAGTCATTGCTTATTTATTTATTTATTTTTGACTTTTGTTTTACTTGAGACAATGTGTCTCTGTGCAGCCCAGGTCGGCCTTAAGCTTAGAGCAATCCTCCTGCCTTAGCTTCCTGAGTGCTGGGACCAAAGGCATGAGTAACCATCCTAGCTTGCTTCTTTGTTCTAATACCTTGTCGTTCTTCAAGGAGAAGTAAGAGAATGTGGCTAAAAACCAGAGAACAAGCTGATGTAATGACGTGCTCATGGCATCATTGGGTCTCCACTTTCCATTTCTCCTCCATGAATATGAAGCCAGGAATGTAAAAGTAGAATCCTCCTTGAACAGTTTACATTAAGTGGTCTGTTGTGGGTTCTTAGTGGAAAATATGATTCTTTTCGGTAATGTCTGATTTCAAGCTGTAATGTTACCTTATTGACTGTACGGTCCCCAGCAGTGTCAAGAATTGCATAAACCACCCTTTAGCCAGGCTCGGAAAACCCAGCCCTTTATTTTGTCCTTTCAGAAGAAGATACTGTGTAGGTAGTATTGTACTGAGAGCTATTACAGGAGAATAAACTGTAAAATCTAATAGAATGGCTGGGCAGTGGTGGAGCACGCCTTTAATCCCAGGACTCGAGGCAGAGGCAGGCAGATCTCTGAGGTCAAGGCCAGCCTGGTCTACAGAGCGAGTTCCAGGACAGCTAGGCCTGTATGGTAAAAACCTGTCTCAAAAAAAACAAACAACCCCCCCAAAACCCAGCAAACTTATAAAATGGCCAGACCTTTTTCTCCCTGACTGACTGGCTGCTGGTTGTTGCCTCATTTGATCAGCAAACCTGACTGACTGGGTGTGGGGGGTTGGGGTAGAGGAATGCAGTCTCCCTTTTGAGCAGCTGCGGTCCACTTAAAGCTGGGTCAGCACTGTGACTTCGTCAGACGACTCAGCTTAGTGACATTTTCCTAAGATGCCCTTTGACAAGCCACAAAATAGGAGAATTACCTAAAAGATGCTGAGAGTTTTGACTTTGTTTTAAAAATTGAGGTAAAACTCATATAACATAAAATTAACCATTTTAAAGCCAACAATTGAGTTCTGGGATTAATACAGTTGCCGCGGTGAGCAACCACTTCCTTTACCAGGTTCCAAAACATTTCTGTCACCCCAGAGTAAAACCCTGTGCCCAAGAAATGGCCACTTCTCATTTCCCAGCTCACCACTCAGTTCATACAGAGAAGCAATAGTTAGAGTGCATATATGTACACTCATATATGTTGTGCATTTCAGGCTTTTTGGGGGGGGCAGAGATTTTTTTCATATTTTTGTTTGTTTCATGGGTGAGTGATCTTACTAAAGATGGAAATTTAGGCAGAACTGGTTTTTGAAGGTGACTAAAGTGAGAGGGAAAGGCAGTTCCTTGACTCCTGCAAGGTGCTGATTGAAGAGGGCTATTGTGAGCTGTGAGTGAATGGACAGGAACAGCACAGAAATGGCCTGGGACATCTCTAATGTGGAATGGGCACATCTGACCCTTAGAGAACTCCAGGAAGTGCAGCCAGCATAGATGTAGCTGCAGGTCACCCCACCCCCACCCCCAGCCTGCACACACACAACAAACACCATTCCCATGCCTTGGCACTTTCTAAGGAGAGACGATAAAACGCCGCCTTAATGCTCTGAGATGGCCCCTGTGTTCAGTGCTATGCCGCGGTGATGAATGTGGGACTCGCTTAAGTGTCCCTGAGAGGATCCCGTTTGCAGCTTGTGTTAAAGGAAACTGTCTAATCACTTTCTGTGTCTGCGGCCTATCGAAAGTATTATTGGTCATCCATCTTCAAAACAATGCCTAGAGAAAAATCTCAGAGGTCTTTTGTTTCTCTGCTCCTGAATATTATTTCAAAGGAAGTTACAGTGCACTTCCTCAGGTCCAGTGGGTTTAACTAGTTTTGGGTAACTTCTGCTGTAAATCAAAGTGTAAAGGCAATAAATGCGCTAGGAAGTTGCCTTTCAAGGAAGCCAGTCACTTGGGGGACATCATCAGTCACCAGTCACTAAGTTTTATATACAGCGAATCTTTCATCTGACTTCATATTGCAGTTGCTTCAAGCACGATGCAGTTGCTCACAGTCTTTGTTTATATTCAGGGGAAATCGGCAATTAGAATGGTGTGTGTGGATCAGCTTTGAATTGCAATCCGTCATAGGGCAGAGTCATATGTCTTCATCCTAGTCTGCCCCTGAGAGGAGGCAAGCACTTGGAAGAAATAATTTGTTTCACTTGTATAATTTTTCTATTTGTGGAATAGGCAGAAATAAAAAGTCCCCTTTTCTAGATATTTTCCTACAAGTATTATAAAAGTATAGTTGGTAATAGCAACAAATTTGGAGAATCCCTGAGCATAATTTATGCATAATCATAATTTCTTCCTGTGTCTGTACTTGGTGTTTTTTTAGCCTCTGTCAGTATCTGAGATTCTTTTTCAGTGGGCATTGGACTTCCTGTTTACTTAGAAAGTCGCGGTGTTATCTGCTGGCAGAATTGAAATGTGTAAACCAAGTGCTAGCTTTCTTCAGAGAGTTCACAGGGCACTTATGGTCAGGCCAGTGTGAAGGTACTAGCTATGAAGTTAGCGCCTGGAGTTGCTAGTTTCTGGATGACTTCTTGTATTTTAGCACTTTAGGCTGTCAAAGGTGAATTATATATTAATATATAATTAACATATAATTAACATGAGTATCATATATTACTCATGTATGAGAAACACTCATTTTCTTTCAGCATAAAGACCAGGTAATAGTTTTCTGAAAATAAGCAAATATAAGTATTAATATTTTTCATGGTCATGATTTTGAACATTTATCCACATGTGTACATAGGTACATGCATGCATACGTACATGCATATGTATATGCATGTGTATATATGTATCTATGTGTATCATCTACCATAATTTTTAAGAGGGAACATCCTTTGTAATAGAAGGATATAAAAGGTGTTAGAAACTCATATTATGAAACAATTCTTTAACAACATTCATTAGGGGACAAATCCAGCTTTAGAATTCAAATATTAATTTACTATAATATTTTGTTGTATAGTTTATTATTGATGTTAATATAGAAGTAATATTGTAGCAGGTTGGTGGTGTTGCACCCTTTTAATCTTAACATTTGGGAGACAGAGGCAGGCAGAGAGAGTTGCAGGGCAAGCTCCAAAGCAACACGGAGAAACCCTGTCTTTAAAAAAACCAAAAAAACCAAAAGAAAGAAAGAAAGAAAGGAAAGAAAGAAAGAAAGAAAGAAAGAAAGGAAGAAAGAAAGAAAGAAAAAGAATACTTTGGGATTTAAATTTTAAAAATGAGAAGAATCACTGTATTCTTAGGAAAAATCGCATGGAGTTAATGTTTGTTTTTTCCTTCTAGCCAGATGAACTGTACTTTGAAGAAGGCGATATTATCTACATCACTGACATGGTAAGCCCAGCTAATGTTCTGTATTACTACATGTATACCAGAGATATATCAACATAGGGCTCTACTGTTCGATGTAGCCATAATATTGTGAATTGTAAAATAATATTATTTTAAGTATGTATTTACAGAGAGATATGCATGCAGTCTCACTTTTGACACATTTATAGTCACATATCATTGGCAGTAATCGTTTTTCATCAATAGGAAATAGTTGAATAAGTTTTGTTGTGTCCACAGATGGAATTCTGCAGCCATACATATGAGGATATCTTTCACATACTATTCTGATGTAATTCAAGTAGAATAAAGCTAGATGAAATTGTGTATATTATTATGTCTCACTTACCTAAGAAAGGGTGAGAAACAGATATGCTTCTATTTTCTGACATCGAAAATAAAGAAAAAGTTGAAAAAATATTACTTAAAAATTAGTTTTCTCTATCTGAAGGAAGGAAAAATAGATTTATTAAAATTATAATTTGTTTTGAAGATTTGACTTTGGAAGCATACAAACTTTTATATGGCTGTGAAATTAAATAATTAAAAGCAGTCCCTAAAAATTCAGAACACAATGAATCAGATGACTTTAATCATACTCTGGCAGTTAGCTCAGCCATGCAGAGAGGAAGTATTTTCTCTCCATAAGACTTGCAATTTGACTAAACATCTCTAGTGACTATATCAGATGGAACGGAATGCCAACAAATAAATAAATAAGTAAACAAATATATAAATAGTGCCCATCTTGCCTGGCAAATGCTCCGAGGCTTCTGTGTGTCTGGCTTTTGAGGGCAGCTGAGTCACCAGGTTGCTGGTGTCCTTTGTGGGTTCTCAGCATGGGAGGAGGAGGATGTGCAGGTGTCAGCCAGTGAAATGAAGGAGAAACACAGAAGTCCTTCATTTGAATTGGAAAAAAAGATCATCTTTTATCTGTGAAGAGGGCCTTAGAAAAATGGACAACCCAGTAATAATATATTACTCTCATTGAAAGGAACAAGGCCCCTTTGAGAAATGGCTAGTGCCAGGTCTTGTTCATTAAATGTCCAGGACAAACTGAATATCTTGTGACTGGAATAGAAGGCAGCTTCAGAAGACTGTAAGGGCCACCATACTGGAATGACAAGGAGAGCAGGATGCCCTGCCGTGAGATGGGGGAAATTTGAGCATCTGTCAGGGTAACAACTCTCAAGGATCGAAATACTTACTATTTTAAGTTTATGCTTTCTAATGTTACCTGAAAACAGATCTCATTGTTACAGTGAGGCACTGTTCAGGAGTGAGGGTGTTTATTTAGCTACTAAGGGAAGGAGTCAGCACTAACTCTCCTTTCTTCCTGAACTTCGTCTTGAATGATCTGAGAGTTGGTAAGGGAAAGTTACTCTTTAAAGAGATATGCTACTTGTTTAAATGAGAAAACACCCCATTCTGCCACCCCTATGATTGACAGCAGCTGCGTTCCTCCAGAGGCTGCCTTGCCTTGTGTGTTTCCTGAGGGGGGAAATCAGTACCACCCATGCAATAGCCTTCCCAAAAATGTGTGCTAGAGTTTGCCTGAGCTTTTAGAACTCAATAGCAGCTCAGGGACAATGCATGGAAAAGAGGGATGTGTTTAACAATAGCATATGTTTACAACAGGCCAAATCCAGACTGTTTCAATGTCTACAGAAGAAATTAAACATTTCTTCAAAAATATATATATATATATGCATATATCTTGAGAGCTAACAAACAATAACAACAAACTAACAAAGAAAAGAATGGCAGAGGCACCTGTAAATTAAGGGTGATGTAAAAGGGAAATTAGTGTACTCTGTGGTCTGTATTTGAAATCTCAAGCTGTGGACCACTGGGAATTTTGAGTTTTGACTTATTTATTTGGTGACATTAAGGAATCATTGGGGAAAAGTTTGAAACTGTGGTAATGGTGTCACTGTTGCCTTTGAAAAATTTTCTTTCAGATACATGTTCTGATTCTGCAGAGTAAAAATACACTATCACTAACTCTGGTAATCCCAGAGTGGAAAGCATGACGGATAGTATTGGCCACAGCAATGAGTCACGCACTTAGGAAATGTTACCACATTGTTCTCTCTGCTTCTATGTGGGTATGAACTTCTCTAGGATAAAAGTTATACAAAAGTGAAGCTTTAGAAAGAAGAAACTTTAGAAAACGTGGCAAACCATAAGAGTATATCATGGGAGAGATGTTAAAGTCTGGCCGTCTAAACCCTTTAGTTATAGTCTAAACTAACACCTTCTTCCCCTTTTTTCACATACTCTGGTTTGTCTGATTGAAGACATATGATGTATACCTGATGTGGATGGGGAGTACTGCTGTACTTAGGTTTGTGATAAGGGACATGGACCCAGATGGTAAGGGTTTGAGGATGCTGTTCAATGAGGACCCAAACGAGGACTTGTGGACCCAAATAGTTTCAGCCACAATTACATGCTGACTCCCCCTCTTTCTTGGCAGAGTGATACCAGCTGGTGGAAAGGGACATGCAAAGGCAGAACAGGACTGATCCCAAGCAACTATGGTAAGTACCAGCTGCACTGTGAGCCTCCTGTTTATAGGATGACCATGCCTACCAGGTGTGCACAAGCCCAACTCATTGCTTATGAGAATTCACTGTAACATGAAAACCCACACAATTTCCAGGGAAATACTGGATTCTGTTCCTAATACTTTTTTTTTTTAATGCTTTTAAACTCCAGATCAGAGATTGTTCCTCTAGTTTCACAGTTCTTAACCAATGGGTTGCAACCTTTGAGGGTCAAATGGCCCTTATATAGGGGTTACATAACAAATATCTTGCACATCAGATATTTACATTATGATTCACAACAGTAGCAAAATACAGTTATGAAGTAGCTACAAAAATAATTTTATGGTTGGTGGTCACTACAACATGAGGAACTGTATTAAGGGATCACGCATTAGGAAGGTTGAGAACCACTGCTCTGGCTTGTGGTGAAGAAGTCCCACTTTGTTAACTGAGAGGTAGACCAGTTGTACTCTTAAGTGCTAATCAGAGCTGCTTGAGGAGCTTATTAATATGTGACTCCTATGTAAAACTATTAGTACTTCTAGTTAGAAGATGGGCAAAATAGGCACACACACAAAAAAAAAACATGTAAGTAGAAACTAGCAGAGTAAAGTTAAAAAGGCACAGAATTGGTAAACCAGGGTTACTGATTTTAGTCTTTTTCTTCTGGTTAGTAACAGCATGCAGTACTAATGACCCCCCTGAGTGATCCCTCTGGATTCGATTTCATATCTGTGTAGTGGGACTGTTGGGTTTAGATCACTTGTAGGAGCTTTTTAGGCTTTAGTGGTTCATGACTCCTTAGACTGGTGGTAGAGCGAGCATGGCACTGGTTCTCAGCACTGCCAATGGACTTGGCAAATGTCAGAGGATGCCCTTCAGAGACATGGAGGTTATGGCTAGGTCAAGATCAGGAGCCTGCACACCCCAGGCTTCATGTTCAGGTTCCTCTGAAGTCCCCTACATACTTTTCCACCATGCTGCATTTCCAGCCTTGGCCATGTATGCTACGGAATGTACTGACATAAAGTCCTGTGAAGAACGTCCTACCCCAGCTCTCTTAGGACGGCAGGCGTGGGCCTGAGGTGGCACTGGAGTGGCAGTCTTCCTCTGGGCACTCCTGCTCACTCTAGGGCCACGGTGGCTGACAACAAATAGACAGCTGCTATCTAATGACCGTGCAGTGTCGTTCACAGTCACTGCTGCTGCCCCTAGAGGGGACTCAGAGCTCTTATCAGGTATCCTCAATACAAAAGTGTTCCACAGAATGCTGATATGTTTATGTCTGTTTCTTTATTAAATAGTTGAGTAAACTTGATGTTTGGCTCAGGGATTTGTTTGGATTTGTTTCTATTTCTGTTAATGGCTACGCTTACTGTTGTATATGTTTGCAGCTAATTGCTGTGCCACTGCCTTCTTGCTTGGCTTGGTTTCATTTAACATAAAATCCAGCCCCTTTTAAAGGAGGTACTATCAGTTATTTTTCTGTTCCTTCTAATCTACACTAAGTAATTCATTAAGCTGTTGTATTCGAGGCTCTGGCCATGAAACTGGGTGCCCAGGGGGCATGACCAACTCCCGTCAATCACTGAGTGACTTCAATGGTGGGCTTGCATTTTTGTTTTCTATCTAGTGGCTGAGCAGGCAGAATCCATTGACAATCCATTGCACGAGGCTGCAAAAAGAGGTAGGTTTGTTTCTCTTTTTCTTTTTTGATAGAAGATGTGGTATATTAAAATGCATAGGTTTCATTAAAAAAGTTTCTTGTTATTTGAGAATCTCATACATGTATATAAGTATTTCGATAATTCTCCCACCTCCAACTCCCTCTTCCCTATGACATGCCCCCTCCCAACTACATGTTCTCTTTTTAAAATAAACAATCCCGACTCCAGTTATTGTCCTTGTGCACATGAACTGTGGGACCATCTACTGGAGTTCAGGCAACTACCAGTGGTCACAGCCCCAAGAGAAATGGCTTTTCTTCCTCCATGAGCTATCAGTTTCGAATAGCTTCTCAGCTGGGAAAGGCGCCTCATGAACCCCTCTCCCATTCAAATGGGCATTTTGATCAGTGTGACCTTGTGCCTATAGTGAGTCCACGGGAATAGCAGCCATGTCAGGTCCAGAGGTTTGACCTTGTGTGTATAGTGAGTCCATGGGAGTAGATGCCATGTCAGGTCCAGGAGACAGTGTTTCCTGGTGCTCTTCTCCATCCCCTGGCTCTTACATTCTTTCTGTTTCTGTATTCTGCAACGTTTCCTGAGCCATGGATGGAGAGGAGGTGGTGCAGACCTCCTGTTTAGGGCTGAGCACTCAACACTCACTTTTCCCAGCCCTTGACTGGTTATGAGTCTCTACATTAACTGCTGCCATTGCAAAAACAAAGCTTCTTGGCCAAGGTTGAGAGCAGCACTGCACTGTCTATGAGTAAAAACATGCGTGTTTAGAAGGCAATTGTCAGTTATCCACTATGGCCTGTGACTTTCCCAGCCATGGGCATCAAAAGGGCTTTACAGTACCAGGCATGAATTCCCTCCTGTTCAACAGCTCTCAAATAGAATCAAAGACATAGATTATCCCCCATAGAAGTCATGCCACTATTGCAGATTTAGGCACATGTTGCCTGGCAGGTAGACATTATAGCAGAATGCCTATGTTTTAATTATATGGTTGATAAGTTTTGTCAAATATATATATATATATATATATATATATATATATATACAGAGCACCAATGCCCAGATCAAGATCTAGAACATTTCTGTCATCTCAGAATGTTCTCTCAATGCAGCATCCTATTTAAAACCGTGCCTTCCCTAGAAGCAGCCTCTGTGCTGACTTCCATCACCCTAGAAGGGTAAGAGTGGTTTTCATTTTAAAATACTAGGTAATACAGTTTCTTGAGCACTTCCCTACACTGTGCTCAAAGTAGGGCTAGGCAGGTGGAAGGAAGCTCAGAGGCCCATGGGGCAAATGGGTGTTAACAGGTCATTAAAGCGCAGTGTTCTGAGTCCTGGAGGGCAGTGGTGTCCTGGGACATAGCACTTAGGAGAGGCTCCAACCCAACAAGGATGGTTATTGTCTTGATCCCCACAAGCCTGGGACACTGGTAATATGAGGGGATATTTTGACTGTCACATGGCATTGTGTCAAGGCATTCTTCTCTCACAAGACTTTCTTCAGGTAGAGGCCCAGGCTGTTGCTAAACATCCTAGAGGGCCTGAGGCAAGCCCTACAACAGAGAATTTCTCTGGCCCCAAACACCATGGTGGTTCTTTTAGGAAGGCCTCCTTTGAATGATAGGTAGTGCGATTG
>LOJH01039747.1:0-14386 GCA_001685095.1 Ellobius talpinus | reverse complement strand
AGAGAGAGAGAGAGAGAGAGAGAGAGAGAGAGAGAGTAGGCAGAGTACTCAGAGTAGGCAAAGAAGGCATGGAGCTGCTAGAGAAGAAAAACACAAACTGTCAGCCAGAACCTTTCAGTTTGGCCACAAGCATCATGATAAAATATAAAATCATAAAATTGGTTAACTTAAGATATAAGAGTAAGCCAGAAATATTCTTAAGTTATTGGCCAAACAGTATTGCAAATAATATAGTTTCTCTGTGTTTATTATGGAATCAGGCAGGACAGAAACCTCCAGCAACATCCCCTGACATGAAAAGCAACCAAGGAAACCCTCCCTAAAAGCACTGCCATGCCTTTTGCACTTTTAGCTTCTAATGTTTTGGACCAGACAAAACTCTTTTCTTTGTAAACCATATAGCCTTGGGTGTTCTGTTATAATAAAATAAAATGATATATGCTGCATTAGTAAGGGTTCTCTAAAGGAACAGAAATAGGAGGGTGAATATGTATAATATATGTGGGATACAGTGAGAACTTTTACATGTATACTTGTGAGATGTACTAACTGTAGAACTTAGGGGGAAGCCAAATGTACATTATAAAAGGGATTTATTAGACTGCCTTACAGGGTGGTACAGGTAGTCCAACAATGGCTGTGTCATGACAGAAAGGCCAAGAATTCAGCAGTTGTCCAATGCACAAGACCAGGTGTTGCCAAGGATGCGGGGTAGATGGGAACAAGTAGAGACAACTAACTGGACAAGTGCAGAGAGTGAGGTACTTTGATACAGCTACTCCTAAATGGGATGTCTCATCAAATTCTCCCCTCAGGGGTTCATGGAACTTTCTTGAAAGATGTTAAGAGCCAGTGGGGTTGGAGGACACCAAGGAAACAAAGCTTCTAGACTAAATAGGATGTAAGAGGATGAACCTTAGGGTAGGCAATACACTTTGGTTGTCCAGCTTCCCAAGTCAAACACACCCTAACCCCCCCCATACAGCGCCATCTAGTGTTCAGTCTGTTCCAGAGTTCTGCACTGTCTCACAAATCAGAGCATCTCTAACCTTTCGTATATGTGCCAAGGGACAAGGAGAAGGCTTTGCAACAGTGACCCCTCTTTTTCCTTCAAAAGCAACAGAAGGCCACAACTACTTATTGCCAAATAAATAAAGATACAGAGACAGGGAAAGGGCACGGATAACAAACACGAAGGACATTGTCAAGGAGCTCGCACAACTGTGATGATTTGGCTTTATCCACAGGGGAAACAGAGCAAGAAGAGAACTAGTCTCCATAGAGCAGAGGCAATGCTATAACCAAGAGAAAGCATTCCTTGACCTCTAGCACGTGTTCTGCCCAAAGAGTCCTGATGTAGGCGTCAATACAGGAGAGCCTTGAAGAGTTAATGTGCTGTTAGCAATATTCAGCGGTCATCAGGAGACCGGGTAGGTACTGCTTCTTTACTGGGGAGCATATGGTCTTGGACAAATCCCTCAACCTCCCTATTTATAAAATGATATGAGTAGACAAAATGAACTATTAAGGAAACCGTTGATAATCAATTTCTAATCTTTAACCACCTGTCACTGTAGGATTTGTAACTTGTTAAGTATCACAATTTCATAGCTGTAGAATACAAGATCCTAGCACACTTGATAATTTACTTATTTAATGACCATGAATGAAGTGCACTAGCTAGCCATAAGACATGATGACCCCTCTTGATTATGCTTTGAGACTGTTCGTACCTCTGTCTCTCCTGCTGCATTCGTATATTTGGTACCCAAGGCAGGTATAGTTTCCAAGTGAAAAACCAGAGAAAAATTCTGTATGGGAATTAATCATTTTGCTATCATCTACCTCCATTCTGAACAACAATCATGCCAGGACTAAAGCATGAGGGCTCTCCTGCCTTGGGCTCTCAGAAAGATTGCTTGTGCCTTCCAAGGCTGTTGCTTCATTATTTCTGACAAGGACAGCAGTTACAGAAATATTATCAAATTCTGGGTTTGGGCAAGGATAAAGGAAGAACAGATTTAACTGTCTGCCATGAACAACTGGACAAAATCTATCAAATGGTTTGTGATGTAGCTGCTTTTGTAAGGTTTGAGTCCGGAGAGAGGATGGTCAAGTACCTGAAGAGCCTTGAGACTGCCCTTCTGTCTGAGGGGAACTATTGTCAGGGTCAGACAAGTGAGGAGAAACACAAATAGAGCCATGAGGTGCGGGGTAAGAAAGTACAAAGAAGCAGTGGGGAAATGGATTCATCTAGAACTAGATACAAAGAGCTCTGAGAGTCAGTGTAGGGACCCTTGAGACTTTGTGGGGTATCTTTATGTGGATATTTAGAATGAATTCCCTCAGAAGTAGCTGAGACTGGCCATAGAATGAGAAGGAATGAAGAACTGAGGTCTGCAGCCTGGATAAATCCAAAAGCATGATGTCAGATTAGAGGATACACAAGAAGGATTGACAGAACATGATTCCATTTGTGTGAATGTTAGAAAACAAAGGAATTCAGGGACAGAGATTGGTGCCTATTGCCAATGCTCCAGCATGGGGCAGAGGGCAGTTGATGTGGAGCTTTGATCTTGGTCGTAAGTGTGCTGCTGTAGACATGTGCCCAAGTTCCCCTCTTTCCACAGTTGGTACCTTGCCGAATACAAGTTCTCTTTCCTGCTGTTGCCAATAGCAACATCACTCAACCACATGGTGTATAAAACAAATAGTCAAGGAAAGAGGATATAAAAGACTACAGAAAGAATTCAACAAAGCCGGACATGGTGGCATATACTGCAATCCCAGCGTGTGAGAGAATTAGCCAAGAGGATTCTCCAGTTGGATGACAGCCTGGGGTTATTATATAGAAAGACCTTGACTAAGAAACTAATGAAAGAATTGCAGTTTGATTTAGAAAACTCATAACCACCCTCTTTTTTATGTTGAGTACAAGCATTCTGACTGCTGTAGGCTGGAGAAACTGAGGCAGAATTTGCTTTCTTAAACAGCAAGCCAAAAAACAATGGACAATGATCTCTTCAAAATGCCTTTCTGTTCCATGGACAGCAGCTAGCAGGGAAAGCAGCTCTGACCACCTCCCTGCACTCCCTACCCCAGCATCATGAGAACTGCAGGGATGAAGCCTTGGCAGGAGACATGGCTATTGAGGTCCTGGTTCTGCGGCATCTGTTGGACTTGACACCAAACCCAGATGCTAGGTTCTTCTTTATTCTAAGTCTCAGCCTAGAGCCAATCAAGGTAGAAGCAACACACATTTTGATGAGGTTGAGGTGTCAGTTTTTTCTTTCTTTCCTCCCTGCCCCCTCATTATTTTAAGCCACTTGTGAGAAAGCATACACACACAAAACCGCATCCTGGAGCCACCTCAGGGTCAGACCTCCTGCCTCTCCGACCTCCTCTCACCTTCCAGATATCACAGGACTGCATTCTTATGGTCTGAACTGTGGAGGCAGACCAGAGAACACAGGCACACACTGGGGTGAGGTCAGGGTCGGGTTCTTCCATTATCTCTGGGGAAAATCTATTTTCAAGCCTTTTGTGTAATTGGTTTTTTTTTTGCCTCTTGAGTAAATATTACATTCTAGCTTTCTCCAACTGGCCAGGGCTTCACCTATTTCTAATAACACGTGAGAGACTACTGTTGCTCCCTGCAGTGGCTAAATGGCAGGCAATGTGAGACCATAAAGGAACATGACTAGACAATATAGACAAGAGTGCTTCTTCAGTCCAGGGGCAAATTTTAAAGCATCGTGATTCCATTAACCTGTGAACAGCATTGTTCAATTCCCAAGCCAGGCTTTTGGGCATGTCAATCAAATTATTATCACCTGTCAGAAAAGGTTGTTCTACTGAGTACCAAGACAATGGAATAACTTCTGATAAAGCAACCAGCTCTAATGGGGTACGTGGTTGGGGACAGGCTCTCTGTGTCCCTCACAATGCGTATTAAAGAAACCAACCATATTCTGGATTGATGTATTTACTTAGTATTCTCTCTCTTCAGATGAAACGAGACAGACATCAAGACCAGATGTGACTTAGACCTTACAGTAGACTCTGTTCAGAATGCTGTAAGCCCAGGAACTTTAGATAACAAAAGATAAACATTTATTTGAATAAAACTTTAGAAAATAAATAAACAGAGGCTGGGGGAGTGGTTCAGTTTGGTAAGAGTGCTTCCTCTGCAAATATAAAGACAGACTTGAGTTCTAATCACTGGCACCTATATAAAAACCTGGAATGGTGGCATGTGTCTGTAATCCCAGAACAAGGCGGGCAGAAGTAGATGGGACAGGCAGACTCTAAGGGCTTTCAGGTCATCCCAGCCAGATGGCAATCTAAGAGGGCCTGTCCCAGGAAGGTAAGGAAGAAAGTGATGTAGAAAACAATAGAAGGCACCTGAGATCCTACTCTGTCTTCTGTATGTGTGTACCCTGGCACATTCATTAGTGGACTTATGGGCAGAATACACACACACACTATTAAATGTGGCTTTTATGTTCCTTTTCTAATTGTGATTGGGTCTATGTAGACATGTGGTGGGTGGCTAGGTATGATGCCTGGCTTGCCAAACCCTAGCAGGCCCACCCATGGGGAGCTCAGGCCAGTGGAAGGCATGGAGCTGAAAAGTGCCAAGCACAGCAGAATGGATAGCCCATGGATGGGGAAACACAAACCATTCTCAGAGCATCCAGTTTCCCTGCGGACAGCAGTAACTCCACCAAAGTTTCCTTTATAAGCTTAGCTAGGGTTCCCCGAGTCAGTCCACAATGACAGTCACGAATTCTCAAAGGAAGAAGGCTGGCCTTTGTAGGAATCATGGATTGGCAGAGAAATAGCCAGTGTGTTGTAAGGACTAGGGAACTGGCTTGTAGGGTCCTGAGTATGGAAAGTGCAAAATCTGTTCGTGGCAGCTGGAGACAGAAGCCACAGTCATCTACTGATAGCCTGCCTTCCTGTTGGGGAAGGTCTGTCTGTGTTTGGTTCTAGCCTAGCCTTAAATTGAATGCAAGAGGTCTGTCCTCCATGGGGAGGACAAACTGTTTTTCTTAGTCTATAGACTCAAATAAGAATTGCAACCAGAGACACCCCACAGATACAACCAGAACAATGCTTGACTAAATGCCCGGACACCACAGTTGCCAACCAAGGCAGTACATATTAGCCAAGTAGTACATATTTTACCCAAGACCTCAGTTTTGCACAGCAGAACTGTTAAGTGGGATAGGTTGAACCATGATGTGGGCAAAGCCAGGCTGAGAACACAATTTCTGCTTCCTAGTATGGTACCCCCCATACAGAGTCTGGACTACAGCTCAGAGAGGACAAGAAGCAAACCCACAGCACATAGCTCTCCTGACCCTAGGGAGACCCTCCAAGTCTCCTGCCCTAGAACTTCTGCTAGTCAAGTTGAGCTGCCTGCTGGTGCCAAGCCCCAGACTATCAGAGCATATATTCAGAATTCGGGATATACATAACTGAGCCTCCAACATCAGCATTTGTCTTTCTGTTTTTGTTGAGATGGGGCTTTACACCCAGGCTGGCCTATTACTTACCATATATCCCTGGCTGCCCTTAAACTCATGGAAACCCTCCTGCCTCAGACTCTCAGGGATTGGAATCTCAAACATGAAAACATCAACCTTTATTTTCCTGGAACCTCACATCCTAGCAGCCCTGGTAATGTCCCTGCCACTTGCTCTGACTGGGAAACTACATGTCCTGCCTGCCCAGGTCCACACTGCATTTTCAACTTTGAAGCCCTGCTCTTTCTCACCTGGGCTCTGCTTCTTTTGCTCCACGTGGCTCCTGTCCAGGCTTCTGCCCCTTTGACTACGCAGAACAGGGAGCTAAGACTCTGGAGTGGCAAACTAGGAGCCCTGTTTTTAGACCAAATGTATCTTCACTCCTTAAGTATTTGTCATATTCCTTGGGTCAGGTTCTTCCATTCCTAAACTTTCACTGGAAGAAAATAACCAGTTAGAGGCACCAGTGGCTCACTGAGGATAAACTTCCCAGTGGGCATGCAACCAGGACCCAGAGCTGGGGAGATGCCATGGCCATCCCCACAGCTGGTCTTTCCGGAGTGAGACCATGCAGCTTTCTCAGTCACTAGTTCTATACTCTAAGGTGGGACGTGTGGCTTCCCTACCTAGGGTTTGACACTATAGAAGGGGTGAAGAAACTATACTGAGGCTGCTCATCCATGCCAGCATGGTAGCATGACATGAAGCAGGAGTGGTTTTTATACAACCTCGCACAGGGGCTGCCCGTGAAACAGGGTCTTAGTAAGAGCAATTGGAACTTCAGTTCCTACCACGTCTTCAGCCATGTAACATAAGATTAAGTGATGACACATATCCAATGTCATGTGCCATGTGCCATGGAGTCCTAACAAACCTGCCCTTCATTGTCCCTTCTTCCCACAGGACACACTGAAAGTGACATAAACTATAAAGATAGTCACTTCTGCTAAGGAGTCAGACCCAGGATGCAGGCCTGGGGTCAGGTAGGTGGAGATGACACACAGAAGCACGAGACCCATAGCACTCCATTCCTCTGCTCCACAACCCGCGGAGATGGCGCCATCTTTCCTTGTGTTCACTGAAACCCTTCCAAGTCTAAAAAGCATACTGAGTTAATTCCCAGAAGGCAGGAAAGGCAATGTCTTCCCCCATACAAGCTTATCAAAAAGCAATGCCTTCCACCAGTCTTTCCATCTGCTTCCCTGCCATTCCTATTGAGGGGGTAGAGCCATAAACCCATGACCTAGTCCAAAGGGAAGTTAGACAAGTGAAAATCTCATTTTATTCTGGGAGGTTGAGGGATGGCTCTGAGAAAGCAGTTAGATAATTGGGTTGTAGGAGCTCACCAGCTCCAGTCTCTGGCAGGTGCCTAGGTGGCAGGAGCCCACCAGCTCTAACTGGTGTCTGAGTGGTAGGCTGCTCCCCAGCACCGTCTGTCTCCTCTCTTCCTGGGCACATGCTTTTGTCTCCCTACTTTTCTTTGCTTGCAAACTCCCACTTGTTCTAGAAGCTCCATTTACCCCTCTTTGAACTTCCTCAACTCCCCCACAGAGAATTTGCTTAATTAGATCCGAATCTGAGCAACACAGTGTGCTAGCTTCCTCGTCTGTTCCTGGAATATGAACTCCTTAATTTCGGGGACAATGCCATGGCTTTTGTGTGCTCTCACCTTCACCCACGATCAGCCCTGGCGATTCACCTAGCCAGCTGCACTGACTTAATCCTGATGAAAGGATCCACAAGCTAATAATTAACTATTTTGCAACACAGCCTGTGCTGTGCTTAGATCACTTAAGACCATCCAGCTGCTTGAGGACAGGAACAGATGTGCTGCAGCACTCTTGGTCAGCAAGACAATGGATTCTCATGACTTTGGAAGCTGGTCCTGTTCAGAAACAGGTGACAGCATTTAGGAAATGTTGCACTTTCTCAGTTGTATTGTGAAGAATAAACAGCACTAAAAAATAAAGGGTACTAAAACAAACTTGTAAGTAAAACATACTTGGTCACACCATTTGTGTCTTGGCTCTTATTCCTATTACACAAAACTGCCACAGATGTTGATGTGGGATTCCCCTCCATATGCTGTGACTACCATTGGTTAATAAAGAATCTGCTTTGGGCCTATTGCAACACAGAATAGGGCAAGGTGAAAATTCCAAGCAGAGAGAGGAGGAGAAAATAGGCAGAGTCAGGGAGGCGCCCTGTAGCTGCCATAGGAGACAGATGCTAAATCTTGCTGGTAGGCCACAACCTTGTGGTGATGCACAGGTTAATAGAGATGGGTTGATTTAAGATGTAAGACTTAGCTAGAAATAGTCATAAACTAATAGGCCAAGCAGTGGTGTAATTAACACAGTTTCTGAGTGATTATTTAAGCCTGGATGGCTGGGAAACCAATGAGCAGTCTCCACCAACAATATGTGGTAGCTGAAAACTATGGTTTGTTGTATCACAGTTCAGTAAGCCAGGAGTCAACATAGGTTTTGGGGTTCACTGTGGCCTACACCCTTTCCACAGGCACCAAGGTCAAAGCCACCATTTAGCCATTCCAGCTTCTAAAGGCCACCCACATTCTTCATTCTTCCATCTTCACGCCGGCCCATACACAGGTCAGGTCCTTTTCAAGTCACATTTGGGACCCTTCTACTGTTCCATGTCACCCTCTAACCACAGCTTGGAGCATTTCCATCGTTTTAAAGGCTTACCATGACTACACATGGCTACCAAATCAGTCCATGGTCACCTCTCTACCCTTAACCTTCATCAGATGCCCTTTGTCACTTAACATACATGATCACAGGTTCCTGCACCTCAATCATTGCTGAAGGCCATAGCTCTTTCACCATGTGTGTAGATGACTGAGGAACTCTGTATGTGACGTGTCAGGTCATACCTGCAGAAATAGAGTAGGGCAGCTCTTGGGAGTCCCTGCTATCTGCATACATCACAAACACGCAGGTGGTTTCTTCTTCCTGGTGCTCACAGGCTTTCTGGGCAGAAAACTAAAGGTTTTGCCCATTCCAAAATGTTTACACTACACAGAACTGATGAGAAATAGGGTGTTACGAATGTGTTCCTGGTTCCACTGTCACCAGTGCCAACAACAACCACATAACAGTATCTGTGTCTTTCATCAGGGACCAGAGAACAGGCAACATCACAGAGGAAGGACCTGAGCTGCCCTGGAGGCTGCTCTGCAGTTGGGAGGATGGTGCACTGATCTGCATCCATCATCCTAGGAAGCACAAAGATGCTCCTCCATATTGACCACCCCACTGAGCGACAGCCCACTGAGCTAATGCTTCGGGGGAATCTTCTCTGAATGGAGATTGACAGGCTGTTCCAAAGCTGTCTCAGCAGGTACAGCTACGTGTATGCTCTGCTATATTTTCAGCTAATTACCCATAATTATAAGTAGAATGGAATGCTCTAATGAAAATTTGGTGGTCTACATTCTGAGCTGTGGGGTGTGAGACTTGCATCCGCTAGATCATCGTCTGCCTCCTGGTGTGCGTCAGCAATGAGATTCCCTGTTTCCTTTACCTGGACTGACATTCCAGTTCTGTGAAGTGTAAACAACCTTCTGTTCCATGAATGTCCTCCCCCCATCAAGGGTTGTTTATCTCTTGTACTCTAGAATGGGGACTTAAGCAAGAGTCACAATTGACTCTATGTGGCAGTATGTACAAAGCGGACAGCCCTTGGCAGGGGAGGGGGGAGGCAGGATTGAGCTGTGCTATGGGGCTCAAGGACTGGGGTAGCCATGTTCTTACCCCTCCTCACCACCAAGAGCCTAGCAGCTTGCTGCTCTCAATAACTGCAACCTTGATGCAGTGGGAATTTCCCAGGGCAAGGATGGAGCTGGCACAAAGCCATCACGCTGGCATGAGTTTGAGTTGTACGTACTGGAGATGAGGTTCCTAAAAACAAAATGTTAACAGACTAGAAATCCACAATTTCATTGGCCAGGTTTCCCTCTTGTCTCCCTGGCTGTACCCCTCAGGCCTTGCAGAATGACTTCCTGAATCACTAGCAACCACAGTATCCTAAGGAACACTTGCACTACGGAGACACTGCTATGGCACACAGTCACGGAAAGACACACCAGGTCCTCCTGACCTCTGCCCTCTTCAGCCATCTTTACAGAGACCAGTTTGGGAATTTGGGGATGAAAAATTAATTTATATAACACCGTGCCAGGCCACTGAACTTGGAGGGGTCTCTTCCATATCTGAACAACACGCGCCTCTAACCTAAAAGGAGCCCTGGCAAAAAAAGGAGGTGGTCTTCTTATTCTACCTCTACCTCCCTGAAACTAGACCCATACACAGCCTGTCTGCTAGCAGCTCCTGGATGAATGGATGTGTAAAGGAATGAGTGAGTGAGCGAATGACCGAGCCCAAGACTGTCTCATGACTGCCTTTTCCCTATGCCAGTCAGCAGCACCATTCCCTCAGGAGATATCCCTGACTCCCTTCTGGGCTGGGTTGGGTGACCTCCTTAAGTCACTGGAAGACTTAGCTGCTGAGCTCTATCGTGGCACCATCTGTCTCCTGCGGACATCACGGAAAGGGACTGAGAGGGCCGATGCCCAGCTGTGCCTGGCCAGCAGCCCTGCCCCCACATGGCAAGGGATGTGGGGTGCGGCTCAGACTGGGCTTGTGAGGTTCCCCTGTTCTCCAGCTGCCCCAAGCCTTAGCTTCAGGGAGAGCTTTGCTGAGAGAAGCAAAAACTGAGAATACAGATGTTTTATAGGCAATACCAAGGAATCACCTTTTCAGTTCATCCTTTGAAATTTTCACCTCAGGTATTCAGGTTAGCTCCCGGCTGGGATGATTAGTTTTCAGCACCTGAGTCCATCTGATCTTCACAGTCATCTGAGAGATCACAATCTCCTTGATGAATCACAATGTGGGTTCAGAGAGGGCAAGGACTTTGGAGGATGCCGCACAGCATATGAATGGCAAAGTAATGCCAGAAACACAGCTGCATCTACAGAATTCCCTCCCACTTGTGATCCCTGCAGAAACCCAAGAGACCGCCTAAAAATAGCATCACCCTGGCCTGATTTCCTGAGAAGCCCTGGTTTAAAATAGGTCTTTGAATTTGCCTCTAGGTACACTTGACCCCACACAGTACCAACTAAGGAAGATGGCCTCCCTTTTCCAAGGCACAGCCCAGGCCTACTGTGTGTCTGATCACTCAGACCCCATCACTGTGAATGTTGCCTCTGAAACCACAGCCCAATTTCTCCATCACCAGTACCATCAGCTGTGGAAGTGGACCTTATCAATTTAATATCTATCCCCACTACAGACTCCATCCTATCCTCACCACAGACTCCATCCCACCACAGACTCCATCCCACCACAGACTCCATCTTACCACAGGCTCCATCCTACCACAGACTCCATCCCACCACAGACTCCATCCTATCCTCACCACAGACTCCATCCCACCACAGACTCCATCCCACCACAGACTCCATCCTATCCCCACTACAGACCCCATCCCACCACAGACTCCATCCTATCCTCACTACAGACTCCATCCCACCACAGACTCCATCCTATCTGCACTACAGACTCCATCCCCACTACAGACTCCATCCTATTCCTACCACAGACTCCATCCTACCACAGACTCTATCCCCACCACAGACTCCATCCCATCACAGACTCCATCCTACCACAGACTCCATCCCACCACAGACTCCATCCCACCACAGACTCCATCCTACCACAGACTCCATCCTACCACAGACTCCATCCCACCATAGACTCCATCCCACCACAGACTCCATCCCCACCACAGACTCCATCCTATCCCCACCACAGACTCCATCCTACCACAGACTCCATCCTACCACAGACTCCATCCCTACCACAGACTCCATCCTATCCCCACCACAGACTCCATCCTACCACAGACTCCATCCCACCACAGACTCCATCCCCACCACAGACCTTTCCCACTACAAACATCAATTCCTCTAGGACACAAGAGGCCTCTTTGTGTGGCTCATTTTCTTTCCCTAGCCTCTCATGCTTTCTGGGGTCCTGAAAACATGATGGCCATAAAACTCTCAGCTAGAAGAACCAATAGGCAAAAGGAGCCAGGGTACCCAGACAATGGTTTTGAGCCCTCTCACTTAAGCACTTGAAATAATTGGCTTCTGTTAAAATGCTTCCATGCAATGAAAAAATAGCCTGACCATCTGCATAAAACACAAAAAGGAAATAATAACAAAATACAGAGTGAAGGACCATCAGATAACAAACCACTCAATAAGCACCAGCCATGGAAATACAGGACAGCCACCAAGTCAGTGGACAGAAACAGGTTCCCTGCCAGACAGACTCCATCCTTGCCTTTACTTTTCTAACTAACACAGCTTAGCTCTGTTCCTGGGGGAGCTACTTTCTCTCTTTGTTCAGACTTGGGACTAGTCTTGTCCTAAGAAAATTATGGGGATGAGACCTCCCTACTTGAGGTTTTTGAGTCCTGTGGATCCTAGAAGACTGGGGAAAAGATGCTGTGGGGATGTTGATGGCTGGCATTTAACTTGACCATAGGAAGACTCCAGGTCAAACACCTCTGCTTTGGTGGAGCTATTCTCATAATTTCATGGCTCACTCCTTCAGAGAACAGCAAGACATCTCACTCTGGCATGGAAGAGGGGTTTCTGGGGGAATGGAACGTCACTCAACCAGGTGTTGAGACACCTTGGTCTAGACTTGATACTGTATTAACCCACTTTGTGACACTTTCCAAGTTAACCAACCTCTCTGAGCCTCAAAATTGTTTCAAATTAGTAAATGAAAGGTTTGTCTAAATGATCTCTAATAATGGTCCTCCTGACAGTGAGGGCTAGGGGCCCAGAAGGGTGGTCCTCCTACTCAACTGAAGAGGCCAACCTGACAAAATCTTACAGAAGAGATGGCCCTGCTCAGACCATCCTCCACAAATCCACACCTTGAACTTTCCCAAAGTTGGGTCCTCACTCTTCCCTTCCTCCATGCAGTCCCTCTACCTAGAACAGCTACGAATCTTGGGGTTCTTTCTCAGCTTTCTATGGGAAAGTATGAGTCTGAGTTCTTCCCAGAATGCCTAGCACCAGTCACTTGTTCTAGACGAGTAAAACAGCCCAGAGAGTTACATGTGTTCTGACTTGGAGCTACTTATAGAGTCTCCCAGGCAGAGGCCAGGGCTCCTGACCTACCAGTCAGACTCCAAGCAATGACTTACTTGATGAGGAAATATAAAACATGGATAATGCCATACTCTTGATGGTTGTCTAAAAGTGATGGGTGGATATTTATTGGAGATTTTGTTTGCTTGTTTATCTGCTTTTTATTTGTTTGTTTTGACACAAAGTTTCATGTGTCCCAGGCTGGCTTTGAACTCACTATGTAGCTCAAGATGACCTGGAATTTCTTAGCCTCCTGCCTTTGCCTCCTGAGAGACAGAATCACACATTGTGAGCTACCATGCCTGGCTTATGCAATGCCATAGAGCCCATGTTTTCATGCATGCTAGTGGACACTCATAATGTTTTGAGACAGGGTCTTGTTATGTAGCCCAGGCTAGCTGGATTTAAAGCAGTCCCATGTCTCAGTCTCCCATGTGTTAAGAATACAGGTATGCATCACCATTTCCAACCCACAGTGGGTATTGGAACTACCTTGGGTCTCATAATGAGTGAAAGACAGACTTCCAACTAGGCTCTGGTTTCCTGATTCTGAGACTCACTCTCCTTCGACTCTAAGGTGTTGTTTCTGGAAAGAGATCCTCCCCTCTTCTGGCCCATAAGTGGTGAGGCCTGGATTCCCAGGAGCCCCAGCGCTGGAGGGCAATGACCGAGAGCTGAGTGAGCCGAGAAATTCACAGTATCAGGGATGCTAAAGGGCTGGGTTCGAGTGTCAGCTCCTCAGCCCGGTGATGTGGGCAGGACACCGTGTCTTTTGTTCTCATCTGTCAAGAACCAGTATTCGTGCTGACACTAACTACCCTCTAACTCCTCAGACATGCTGTGAGGATCCATCAGAAGTGGAGACATGAAAAGCCTTGAAAACCACAGACGCCGGTCTAGTGGAAAGACTTGTTCTTACATGGGATGTTTCAGATATTTTGTTCTGAGAGCCAGAGATGACCTGAGGTGTGAAATATTTGTGTGTGTTAGAATTTGGGGTTAAGTAATAAGGATCTCTCTTATTAGGGAAGCTGGACGGGCTGACTCAGCAATGGGGAAGGATGTGCTAATATCACATGACTGACACTGTGTTCTGACTTCCAGGGTAGCACTGTCCCCTACTCTGCCTATGGCTGTGGGGTGTGTGTGTGTGGGTGTGTGGGTGTGTGGGCGCGCGCGCTTCGAGGAGTATCCCTGCTGGGTTTGTTTGCCTGCTGCAAGACCTGTTGCCATCCCACTTATTTAAGCAACTTCCATTTGTCAGAAAGGGCAACTTTGCATAATAAATTGCATTGGTGTAATCAAATATTTCCATAGATTGAATTAGGCTTAATTTGTTGTCCTCAATATTGGTCCCCCTTTTCCCAACAGAGCTGGCCACCCCTCCTTTCTTCTGAGCCAAGAAACATCCCTGCAAACTGTTTCTCAGCCAGGATCCAAAGGCTCCACGGCTGCGGGATACCCTCCATGGTGGGAAAGGAGGGTGTGCCCAATGGGAGCCACAGTGTTCTCTCATTTGGGCATCGTTTGGCTCAGCACCCTGTCAGCGTTGGTCAAGTTCTTACATAATAATGCAAGGAATGGTGCTCTACGGGTCTGACACTATTGATTTATCTCTACTGATGGGAGGGCTTCAGGCCCTCTTATTAATTTTGACTAG
>LOJH01039746.1:0-13890 GCA_001685095.1 Ellobius talpinus | reverse complement strand
GATCTTTTGAGAAGGCATTGGCCCAATAGTTGAAATTTTCTATTCCTTATTATTCATGTGCCATGATGGAAAGAGTCTTGAAGTTACATGAAAAATGTTGTCTCAAGACATCATATTGATATATGATGATTATTTTCTTCTCAGTTGAACTAGATTCTCCAGGATATGTGAAATGAATTGTCAAGTTACCCTTAGGCCTCTGTTGCAGAGGCAGGAGAATTGTGAACCCCTTGTAACTGACAAATGTCGTTTCCTCCCAAGTGAAAAAATACGTCAAATCTGGTCTTGGAAAAGTAAATATTTCTAAATGCCCTTGAATACTTGCAAGCTATGTACTTCAACATAATACTAAAATATAAAATTAATATACTGGATATTACAGGAAAAAGAATTACAAGAAAACTATCAATTTCCAATTGTGACAACAACTGAAAATGCATTCAAATTGAATAGGTTTCTCTATGAGCGTTTAAGCTATTAATAACTTCTCTTTTGTCTGAGAAGTATTTAAAGCCCAACCCAAGTACAAACTTATCTATTAAAAACAGGTTTAGTTACAGTTAATTAAAAGTACACTGTGGGTTCGGTGATGGCTGGTACTGAGGTAAGCATTTTAAAAGGAATGTGAAACATAGTTAATATTATAAAATCAATAGTTTTCAAAGAGCAAATAAATAATGTACACTGAAAAATGGCATGACTGTTGTAATATGTAAATGCTTACGTTCCATACTATTTGGATCACTGCTTTTAAATCACACTAACTGATTTTGGAGCATTGCTGAATTTACACTCAGGCTTATTGTTACTTTCAGTACTGAAACAAATCTTTGAGACCTAGTTTTTCCTAGTTTTCTTGTTTTGCAATTAATTTTCTTTCTCTCTTATTTTATTTGTTTTAAACTATCTTTTATCATTTTACATGCCAAACAGATTTTCTACTCCCTCCTGCTCCCTTTTCCTTTCCCCTCCCATCCCCTATCCCACTGCCCATCCACTCCTCAAAGAGGGTAAGGCACATGCTTTACCCATGTAAACAAAGTCTAGCACATTGCTTTGAGTCAGGATCAAGGCTCTCCCCCACTATATCTAGGCTGAGCAAGGTATCCCTCCAGAAAGAATGGTTTCCAAAAATGCCAGAACAAGCAGTAGGGATAGTTCCTGGTCTCACTGCCAGTGGCCCCACAGTCTGCCCATCCATACAAGTGTCACCCACATTCAGAGGGCCTAGTTGGGTACTATGCTGGTTCCCTAGTTGTCACCTGGGGTTGGAAATCTTCCATTAGCTCCGGTAAGCTCTTTCATTATGCTCTTGACCTCTCTGCTCATATTCTCACTCTTTCCTCTCTTCGACTGGACTTTGGGAGCTCAGGCCAAAACTACACTGTGATTCTCTCCATCTGCTTCCATTAGTTGCTGGATATAGATTCTACAGTAACATTTAAGATAGACATCCATCTGACTACAGGTCAAGGCCAGTCCAGGCACCCTCTCCATTTTCCTTAGAATCTTAGCTGGTGGTCATCCTGTGGATTCCTAAAAATTTCTCCAGTGCCAGGTTTCTTGTTAGCCTCATAATGACTCTCTCAATCATCATATCTCTTTCTTTGTTCTCAGTCTCTGTCCTTTCCCCATCTCAATCATCCTGTTCCCTCTAGTTCTCCTTCCTCTCCCCTCTTCCTCACCTTCTGCCATTCCTTCTCCCCCCACTCCCATGCCTTGCTCTCAATTTTCTCAGGAGAGAAAGAACTCCTGGAAAGAGTGGACATCCTTGTCTTGTTCCTGATTTTAGTGCAATCGCTTTGAGTTTCACTTCATTTAATTTGTTGTTGGCTGTCAGCTTGCTGTGTACATTGTATTTTTTATTACTTTTACATATATTTTATCTCTAACCTCTCCAAGGCCTTTATAATAATGGGGTGTTGGATTTTGTTAAATGCTGTTTCAACATCTAATGAGATGGTCATACAGATTGTTTCTTTCAGTTTATGTAGATAGTGGATTTAATTGATAAATTTTTGTATGTTGAATCATCCCTGCATCTCTGGCATTAAGACGAGTTGATCATGGTGGATTTTTTTTGACTCATTCTTGGATTCAATTTGTCAGTATTTTATTGAGCATTTTTGCATCAATGTTCATTAGGGAGATTGGTCTGTAATCCTCTTTCTTGTTCGAAACTTTATGTGGTTTGGGAATCAGGGTAACTGCGGCCTCCTAGAAAGAGTTTGGCAATGTTCCTTCTATTTCTATTATGTGGAATATTTTGAGTATAGGTATTAGCTCTTCTTTGAAGTTCTGGTAGAATTCTGCACCCAAATCATTGGCTTCTGGGCCTTTTTTGGTTGGGTAACTTTTAATGACAGATTCTATTTCTTTGTAGGTTATAGGTCTATTAAAGTTGTTCACCTCATTTGATTTAATTTTGGTATCTGGTACCTATCCAGACAATTATCCATTTCTTTTACATTTTCCAATTTTGTGGAGTGCATGTTTTCATAGTATGACCTAAAGATTCTCTGGATTTTTTTCAGCATCTGTTAAGTCCCTTTTTCATTTATAATTTTTATAAGGGTTTGTCTATCCTGTTGACTTTCTCAAAGAACCAGGTCTTTGTTGCATTGATTTTTAGTATTCTTTTCTTTGTTTCTATTTGATTATTTTCAGCCCTCAATTTGATTATTTCCTGTCTTCTACTCCTCCTGGGTGAGTCTACTTCTATTTTATTCTATTTATTTTATTTTAGAGCTTTCAGGTTTTCTGTTAAGTTGCTTGATTTAGCTTTCTCCACTTTCTTTATGTGGGCGCTTAGTGCTATGATCTTTTCTCTTAGCACTCCTTTCATTGTTTCCCATAGGTTTGGGTATGTTGTGCCTTCATTTTCATCGAATTACAGAAAATCTTTAATTTCTTTGTTTATTTCTTTCTTGATCCAGGGGTGATTTAATTAAGCACTGTTCCATTTCCATGAGTTTTTATGTTTTCTGCAATTAGTGTTGTGTTTTAATTCTAACTTTAAACCATGGTGATCCAATAAGAAACAGGTAGTTATTCCATTTTTTGTCTTTTGTATCTGTTGATGCTTCATTTGTTACCGAGAATGTGGTCAGTTTTAGAGAAGGTTCCATGAGGTGCTGAGAAGAAGGTATATTCTTTTCTGTTTGGGTGAAATGTTCTGTAGATATCTGTTAAGTCCATTTGAATCATGACGTGTATTAGTTCTCTTATTTCTCTGTTAAGTTTTCTCTCTGATTGACCCGTCCATTGTGGAGAGTGAGGTGCTGAAGTCTCCTACTATTACTGTGTTTGATATGTGATTTAAGCTTTAGTAATTAATGTTTCTTTTACATATGTGGGTGCTCTTGCATTTGGGGCATAAATGTTCAGGATTGAGGCTTCATCATGATGGATTTTTCCTGTGATGAGTATAAAGTGTCCTTCTCTATCTCTTCTAATTTATTTTAGTTTGAAGTCTATTTTGTTAGATATTAGAATAGCTACACCCACTTGTTTCTTGTGTCCATTTGATGGGAAAATCTTTTCCCATCTCTCTACTCTGAGATAATGTCTGTATTTGAGATTTCTTGTATATAGCAGAAGGATGGATCCTGTTTTCATATCCACTCTGTTAGCCTGTGTCTTCTTATAGGTGAAATAAGTCAAATGATATTAAGAGATATTAATGACCAGTGATTGTTAATTCCGGTTACTTTTTGGAGGTAGTGTTTGTGTGTTTCCATTCTTCGTGGTTTGCTATTGTGAGGCTATCTGTTGCCTGGGTTTTTTTTGGGGGGGATGCAGTTAGTTTTCTTGGGTTGGAATTTTCCTTTTAGTACTTTCTGAAAGGCTGAGTTTGTGAATAGGTATTGTTTAAATTTGGTTTTGTTATGGAATATCTTGTTTACTTCATCAGTGGTGATTGAAAGCTTTGTTGGGTATAGTAGTCTGGGCTTGCTTCAGTAGTCTCTTAGTGTCTGTAGCACATCTGCCAAGAACGTTCTGGCTTTCATGGTTTTCATTGAGAAGTTGGGTATAATTCTGATAGGTTTGCCTTTATATGTTACTTATTCTTTTTCCTTCGAAGCTCTTAATATTCCTTCTTTATTCTGTATGTTTTGTGTTTTGATTATTATATTGTGAGGGGGATTTGGTTTTTGGTCCAATCTATTTTGTGTTCTGTAAGCTTCTTGTACCTTCAAAGGCAAATCCGTATTTAGATTGGGAAAGTTTTCTTCTATGATCCTGTGTCTTTGAGTTGGAGTTCTCCTTCTCTATTCCTATTATTCTTAGATTTGGTCTATTCCTAGTGTCCCAGATTTCCTATATGTTTTCTGTTAAGGGCTACATGAAATTTGCTGTTATATATTATACAACTCTAATTCCAACAAATTTGTAATCAAGTTTATTTTCAGTCAAAGCCAATTCCACAGGTCACATATGTAACCATAATCAAATGTTGAAAACAATAGCAAATGTACAATATTAATGCAAATAACTGGAAGATATTTTAAATGCTGTAATAAATACCATACATACCTGAGGGCATCAACTAGGAAAATTCATGTATGGGAATATTTAGCATGGTGAAGATATATGTATTCGACCAGGGAAGGATTCATCAATGATATTTAGACAATGTCACGTGTGAAATGTTTAAATTAATATTTGAATTTTCATATCAGAATATTCTTAAGGAAAATGTTTAAGTGCTGATTTTAATTGGATCCAAATGCAGTGAAAATAAATCATAGAATGCTGTTATGTAATTAGAATGTGTCATAGACTTTTAAAAATCACAAAAGCATAACACCAATATGCATGCTTAATGTGGAAGGAGAAAATGTTCACAAGAGCACAACCCAGGACAAAGAATTGCAGGCAGCTAGCAAATGCTGAGAAGAGGGGAAAGATTCTTCCCCAAGAAAGAGCACACCAACCAACCGGTTGCCCAAAACCAAATCTTCAGCTGCAAATCATATACATGCAAGTAATGTTGTATGAATTGACGAGGTTGCCGTTATATATTTTGGAGCATACACACACAAACACATGTAGCAGTAATTTAAGAAAAAGAGGTTATGTATTTGAAATAAAGTGAAGGTGGGTAGGTGGGAGAACTAGAGGGAGGAAAGAAAAGAGGAAAATGAAGTAATCACATTAAATTCAAATAATTTTAAAATATTTTAAAATACCTTGATGCTAAATCAGAAATAATGTAAAACAATGAATTAAATTAAATTAAAATAGATTTCTATATAGATGCTATGAACAAAATCAGAAGACAGCAAATTTTTGGAAATATATTTACAGATGGACACTTTACTTATCTTAATATGTATGAATACAGAAAAAAAGGAAAGTAACATTTTTATTGTTTTATTTTCAGTGAAAATTAAGGAAGATTTTAATAATGTTGACTTGTTATACATGAAGGTTTTGAGCCATAACTGCCATTTTGGTGACATATTCTGACAATATGAAAGTAATGTTTTCATTACCCAGATTATCATATGATTGTATCTGTTTGCAGTTTTAAATTAGCGTTGAAGAGAACTTTATTCCAACTGAAGTTTGACGATGTTTTCTCTGCATGTAAGAAAGATAAATATATTTTCCAAAAATGGATAACTTTGACGGGTGTGGTGTGACATGTGAGTTGGTAAAGTGCTTGCTGCACATGTATGAGGAGGCCCTGACTTCAATGGTCAACACTGGCACAAGAGCCAATTGTGACAATGTATGACTATAATCCCAGAGCTGGAAACACAAACCCAGGAAGATCCCCTGGGGTTTGCTGCTAGCCAGACTAGCTCCATCAACCAGCTTCAGGTTCAATAACAGACCCTGTCTCAAAACAATAAGGCAAAGAGTGATTAGGAGTGTAGTGGAGGTCAACTTCTGGCTTCCATATGTACGTGCCCCTACGAACATCCGTACCTCCCACATGAGTGCACATATGCATATCCATCAATATACATAAAAACAAGCATCCACAAACTAAATTACAAGGTGTGAGATGCACTGATGAAGGATATAATAATGTGGCAGTGTCCTGGTAAGGATGGTGTACCAATATTTTTTTTTTGTATTTCTTTGATTGTGAAGAGTGTTCTTTCATACATTAAGGGACAGAGGTGGTAACAATGGGATTTTTCTGTGAGTTAATTAGAAGTAAAGAAATTCACAAATTTTCCGTTAAATTACCCTGATACTTTGAGTACAATCAGTTGGGTAACTACTTTGAGTTTAAAGGATAAAGTATTTATGGTTTTCAAGGAAGTTGTAGGTGTAATTATTTCATTAGTGAAGGCAAACAGGAAAAAATGCAACAGGGAGCTAAAATTAAACATGCAAAGTCAGTTAATGGAACCCAGGTGTGACAGGCATCTTATGTTTCTCTGTTCTTGGTTAAGCTCTTCTGCTGTAAATTGGCAAACAAGGAGTCTGATCTTATTTTCCCAGGTGTGGAATCCTCTTATGCATGCCTTATAATTCTGTGTTTCATTTCCATTACCTACAAACCAAGATTACCTGGTAGAGAATTCTACACAGATCTGCTACACAGTTCATCTCTGAATTTCACTCAGTTGTCAAAGTCGTTCCTGGGAGAATCACCCTGTATCATTCTTTCCATCACCAGACTGCACCAATAATGCCATTCTAGATTACCATGTAGACGAGCGAATAGCTCGAAAACGTGTGACTCTAAGGAACATGTTTTACTGTGGTTTAAGTAAAACATGGTAACTAAATTGGCTATTCCCTTGGATTTTTCCAGAAAGGAAGAATCCTCACAATGTAGGTGTGCCCATCCAGGCACTCTTTCCTTCCTGGAGATTTTATATCACTTTGAGCTCTGCGTTGTATGTATATAAAACCTCCTTATCAAATCTTGGATTAAGAGAAGTGTAAAGATGGTAAGAAATGTTACTTTGCAGAAATATGATTATTTCCCAAATATAAAGTAACTTTTTTATCATTCTTACATTTCTCTTAATTCAAGTGGTGTCTCTAACTTTAGCCAGATACTCATCATACACACAGACATTTTGATCGGCACTCATAGATTTCCAGGGGAGGTGATGAGAGAGAAAGATATATCTTACTTAGACATTTAGTTTTGCATCACCAGGGCAAAATGATCCAGTGATTAGTTTAATGTGAACCATTAAAGGTCCAAAAGGTTGTCTATAGTTCCTTTACTATTTTCTATTTAGGTTTTGTTTTCCAGACAGACTGTTACCAGCACCTCTGTTACAACTTTGATTAAACTACCCAACTGTGTCTCAACCAAAATAGAGCTGGACCAGGTTACTGGGGGTGTGTTTCTTAGTATAGTCTATTATTACTCCTTTTTAAAATGTGTTTTTCTTCTTGAAATCAGTGAAGAACTGGCATGGCAGAAGTGCTCCCTACTCAGCCTGTGCAAAGACAGAAAGGACTGTCAGTGGAGGCCTTGGGAGAAACCCCAGGTATTCTATCTTTTTGATGGCTTATTTTCAGGTTTAATATTTAGACAAATATGGTACTTAAAACATGCATTATGACAATAAAGACTAAAGGAATGCCAATTTATTGGCAGGATTCTTGATATGATGGATGGAGTGAGCCCGTGAAACCACAGATACAAACAGATACAAAAGAATCATGAAGTGAGTTTTTTGACAGACAGTAAGAAAAGAGCTTTGAAACATCTGCAGTGGCCAAGAATAGATGATGAGCTAACTTAATGCTCTATGTTTGGAGCATTAGTAAGGAAAGTAGCAATAAGGAAGCAGTAATAAATATGTTTTCATCAGTAAATCTTTTCCTCAATTAGGAGGAAATGTATATTTCTTTTAAGAGATGCATATGGATTGAACAATAAATGACCATGATAATTATGAAAATTCAGCTTATTTCAGGGAAGAATAAGAGTGTTCTAATAAGGACACTAAGAAGGAAGGTTGGAAGGAGAGGTAGAGATATAAGGAGGATTTGAGGCCTAGGAAGACAGCTAAAAGGTTAGCATCACAGACAAAGGAGAGAAAACAAAACTGCTTCTCTTAGGCCACTTTCATGGAAATGTATGGCTGTTGTCTGCTAACTTCAGCAGTAAGACCCAGTGAGGGCTCAGCTTCAATGCTGCCTACCTAAAGTCCCCTGATCCTCATTCCAGCTTCCCCTCCATTAGGATAGGAATCTCCAGCTGCTATCAGCAGTCTTGTTCTTCTATCACTAGGGAAGGGCATTTTCCATATCTGTGTTTGCTTTTCTCTGACTGTCTGGGAGAGATTCATTATTCCCTGCCTCATCGCCACTAAGCCCATTCAGTTCTTTTGTGTTTCAAACTGTTCATGCTAACATGTTTTACCTGCAAGTAAAACATGCCCTCTCAGCGACTTTGCCTCTTTCTCTGATCCCTGGATATTTCTGTAGAGAACTATGTGCTTCTGTCCAGGACTGTTCTAGTCCCTTCAGAACAATGCTGCGAATTAGTGGCATACACTCACCTTAGTAGCTCTCTTAGCCTTCCTTTCCAAAGATAGAGCCCAGTTTCTTCATCTCTCTATCTCAAAGTGAGATTTTTAGCTTCCAGACATTTTTTTAAGAGCATCATCAGTCTTGTAATCGAAGTCTGTTTAAAGGTAAACATGAGTTTAGGAATTATTTGCAAAATTTCCATCCCTCCTTTCCTGAGAACCTAAGGACAATGATAGACACGTAATTGATATTCCATCATCCCCAGTTTCTGAAAAGGAACATAGATTAAGTTTCTGTTGGATTTTTTTAATATTTAGTTTATATTTATATTCAGTGTAAAATATAATTTTCTCTGATATTTAGTATTAACATCCGATATTGATTTTGAACACAACATTAAATTTAAAGAATAATGATTGAAGCTAATTATTTAATTATTTTACTGCAGGATTATATAAAATTGGTTATTGTTATCCAAAATGCTCTATGATGATAGATGAAAGGATGAATTCTGACATTTGACACATTTTCAGTCATGAATTTTTTTGATGCTTTATTCTGTGTAATTTGATCATTCCCAACAGATATTTCCTGCAATTAACCAATTTCCTGTCTCTATTCAAGTTTGGCAGACATTACAGCACAAAGTTTTTAAAATAGTTATATTAAACATGTTAGGTTAATTTCTAATGTTATTTATACACAATAGGAAGGTCTTAACTCGAATTCATTTTAGCTTCACAGCTTTCCCATTAGACATTTGAAGGTGCTGAGATCCATGCAGCATCAGTAATTTCTATTTCCCAGATAGGCTCCTGTCACTTCTCTAAGTAAATGCTATCTTGACTTCAGCCACTAAGGCCTTGCTCCACTGAAACACAAACAAAACCTTGAAGCTTCATGTAACATGCATTTCCTGCTGAGCCCCTGTGGACCAGGTGTTAAAATTTGGACACTTTTTTCCCATGCCCTTGATATATGAAAACAAACCCAGAAGGAAGCTGGTTGAGGAACCTGTGTTTTAAGTAGTAGTAGCTCAATCTGTTGATTTACAGGCTACTGATTTACAAGCTGTGAATGAATTGAAGCCTTCAGCTACAGGAAGCTCTGCCATTGGGAAACCCTATAGCTCCAGCTGGAGCCCAGGGACCTGGTTGACTGCTTACAGGAACACTCACTCCAGGAACCCCTGTAATCAGAGTTGTTAAGCAGAAGGAAATGTCTTCAGTGCTCTTACATGGCTCTTAATCAGATACTGACAGAGTGCCTTTGATCCACACATTTGCACCATGAGGTTAGCCCTAAGGTTCAGTCCATCCACACAGATTTCACAGTCAGCTCCCAATGTATACAACCAACAGAGGAACCATTCAATCTCATCTTGTTGCTGGCATCATTTCTGTTCTTTAAAGCTCCTGGGTCTGTTGCGAGAGGATTAATGAATCACTTTCCCCCCACCTAGTATCTTGCCATCTCTGAATTAGAACTGAGACAGAAATGTGAGGCATTGTTGGACAAGCCTGCTTGTTTCTTCTTTGATATTTCCACATCTCAATTGAAAGCTCAGACAAGTGACGCCAGGCCTCAGCCCTGCGTTAGACCTTTAAGAACTTGCTAGTGGAGAGAAAGAAACCTCAGGGAGGAATTAGCTACAGACAGAGCTCACTGGTGGGTGAAATGTCCCCGGCTGAGTTAATTTTCATTTGCCAGCTTGGTTGATAACCAGAATCCGTGACTGGAAATGAAAGCGCCGTCCACAACAGAGCAGAGAAACCCAGAGGGTACGGAGGTGCCAGTGCAAAATCCTGGCAAGGTGCAGCTCCGACTAGGAAAGCATAGCTGTAGATTTTTCTGTGGCTTTAATTGCCTGTGAAATATTCCAAACACATGGAATTGGCAGATAAGTTGAAGTGACTGCATTTTGTACTAGGGAAAATCGATCCAGGGAGTCTTCGTGAGCTCGATGCAGAGGTGCCGACAGGCAGAAGGAAATTTTATTACATCCTTTGAGTGTGCATTAAATAAGCACATGACTGGGTAAATGCTTATCTCTCCACACTGATACTTTTATCGTAGAGTGGAAAAATATAAATATACACATGGATTTTTATGGAACAGAGCTAAGCTTAAAGTGAGATTAAAATAAGTTTAATAGATGCCCAAAGCTGAGTTCTCTGTTAGAGACTGGCTTACAATTAACAAAGTTTATCCAAGAATGAATAACTACAATAATCCACCACTAGAGGAAGAAACCAGGTTTTAATAGTATATAACTGTATTATTTTAAATAGTAACTATAAATTTTACAATATATTGCAGTGCTCAAATCACAAAGTTTTTACTTTTAGAAGTTAAAAACAGGAAACTGAGGAATTATCTACCATGCTTTAATTACTTGCCTATAAAAAACAATGGGGAAAAGAATGAGATAAGCAGTTATGGTTGCTTGAAGATAAATTATGGTGACCTTTATAGTAATTAGAGTTCAGTGGAGAACTTTTTTCTTCCATTTCCCCAAAATGGTTATTATTATTTCAACTTGATAGAATAGTTAATAATCATTTAATGGAAATATTAACGTTTATTTAAAATCAAGTCATTGTCACTCTATTGACTGAGAATCTAGTTTATATTTACAGGCTAACCACAATGTAAAGGAAGTAATTCTCAAAGCCTTTGTAGAATTCATCTAGTTCACCTCTCAGTTAGATTAGATCTAATTAAAAACTGCTAAATGTGATGCTTTGATGAGTTTTAGCAAACTCATAACAGACTAGGATAATGTTTTATGCTCTTAATTGGGAAAACTGACAGAAGTCGTGAGATGTGCCGAGGAGATAACAGGATGTCCTTTGAAGAGAATGTTGAGAATTGCATGATGTGCCCTGTGGGTTTATCTCACTGTGTGTGAGTCTTCTTATGATAGGCAGCAGTATACCCGGATGAACTGAGATAATGCACATATTTTCTGGAACAGCATTGCATAGCAATACATACAGTCCATGCTCTTGGCAGTGAAAACGATCTTACATTGAATATCGGTCTCTGTAATCCTCAATAGGGTCTGTTTTAATATCTTACTGCATTCCCCCCTTTAAAGAAAGGTTTAAAGAAAACCTTTGACAATGTTTTTTTTATTTTATTATAAGAGCTACAATTTAAGATGTCTGAAGGTTAAGTTTTACCTAAAATAATACAGAAATGAAGGAGGTATTTCAATAGAAGTGAAGCTTACTTCTGTTTATGTTCACTTAAAACATATTATAAAAATAGTAAATGCTAAGTCTGCTGGTTAGAGATAATCAAATAATATGTCCATGTAAGTCTGGAATGTGGGTCGTACAGGAATGGTTTTGTTTTGCTTATTGTTTTTTAAGCAGTTATAACTGTGTCCTATTATATTCATTTATTGTTCTACCTCCTCACATAGAGACAGAAAGTGAATAATTGAAACAAAAAGCATAGTTAAATGTAAATAGGAAAGAAAATATGCAAATACAAATGGAAAATGGAACTCATGTTCTTCCTTCCCACTTGGAAACTCAATTTAAAAATGCTGTCCAGATTCCACATCAGGATATACCCCAGAGCCGACAGAGAACTTTAAAAATAGGATATAGTATAAGTGAGTTTGATTTCAGCTTTGTTATTTGCATTTTTACTTCTTATTTTTTTTTGATAAAGCCACCATGGCTACTAATTTGAAAGTACAAATGTAATTCTAGAGTTTGTCTGATGAGGTAAGGATACTGGCTGTGGAGCCCTTGAAATTTAGAGTGTGCTCACTCTAGTTCATGAATTCAAAGACCACAAAGTATTCCAAGATAGTCTTTTCATACATGCTCATATCATGCCCACAGGAACAATATAAAGGAATTTTTATAACTTCCCTTTTCACTGATTACATTTTGGGTCAACTCACAGGTCAAAAGGATTCCATTTCCAGGTTTGAGGTATGAATCTGTTTTTTCATTACCTATCTGGAAAGGTAAGGCCATTCATGATGCTTCATTTCAGGGAGAGTTGCAAACTTCAACAGGGCACCTAACATAGCGAGTGTCTCAATGCATGTCATGCCATCCCAATCACAGCAACAGAATCATTTAGTAATCAACAAAATGACTCATTCTTTAACTCAACCTAAAATATTTGTAAATAAAAAATTATTCTTTTGATAATAATATTGACAATGGGAAAATTTAGTTCTAAAATTTCCCTTCTTGGGAAGTTAATATGTAAAAATTTTGTTACATTAAAGTTAGAGTCAGATAGGAAGAGATCAGACAAGAAAGTATATAAGAAGTATATAAAAACTCCTAAATATGAAGACAAAATACTATCAAGAGAACAGAGACAGCATGTGGCATGGATGGGGTATGGAAAACTGAGCAAAGCCAATAAAACATTACTTTGATTATTTTATCTGATAAAGTTTATTTTTTGTTGAATGAAAAATTTGAAAAATTTACTTCACAGGCTATTTCTAATTTTTAGTTTTATATAACATTATATTCACTGGGGAAAAGAAATATAAGCTTGTAATTTTTACAGTTTAAAACTAAAGATCCTGGACCAATGAGATGGCTCAGCAGGTGAGGACTCTTGCGATTCAGCCTGGGTAATAGAGTTCCATTTAAATGACAGAAAGAGAGAATCAGCTCCCCAAAGGTTGTCCTGTGACTTTTGCAAACACACACACAAACACACACACACACACACACTAAACGTTCTAAAAAGTTTTTTAAAAAATTAAATGCCTTTTTATTGACTAAGTTTGATGATAACAAAACTAAAGATTTTTCCACAGACTAATTAAAAAAAGATGATTTATCTGGAATTAAATCACATCAAATTTTTACTTTTTCTTGTTACTTTGTTTTTATTTAATTTATTTTACATACCAACCCAAGTTTCCCCTACCTTCTGTCCTCCTCTTCCCACCTCCTTCTTCCTTTCTACCCAGGCCCCATCCACTCCTTTGAAAGAGTAAGGCCTCCCAAGGGGAATCAAGAAACCCTGGCATATTGAGTTGAAACAGGACCAAGCTTCCTCTCCCTGCATCAAGGCTGAGCAAGGCATCCTACCACAGCGAGTGGTTTCCAAAAAGCCAGCTCATCCACCAGGTATAGATCCTGGTCTGACTGCTAGGGCTCTACAAACAGACCAAACTACACAACTGACACCCATATGTAGAGGGCCTACTCTGGTCCCATGCTGGTTTCCTGGCTGTCAGTCCATCTAGATTTCATAAGCTCCCACAAATTCAAGTCAAATGTCTCTGTGGGTTCATGATCTTAAACCCACTTGCTCATATAATCTCTTCATACTTTCTTTGATTGGACTTCAAGAGCTCAGCCAGGTGCTTGGCTGTGAATCTCTGCATCTGCTTCTATCAGTTACTGGATGAAGGTTCTATGATGACAATTA
>LOJH01039744.1:0-14770 GCA_001685095.1 Ellobius talpinus | reverse complement strand
GGAATTGGAAGGAGGGGAGGAGGTGGAAATTTTTAATAATAATAATAAAAAAATCTTTGTGAGTCTTGCCATATGTGGCCACATTAGAGTATAACTAGTCATTTAGACACTGACCCACTCTGCCAGTTAGTTCCCACACCCTGACTGATGCAGGAGAACTGCAAAGAGGTTGTTGAAAATATAACTGATTGTATTATTCATGGGTAACTCAGGAATTATGATCAGCGCTCAGCCATAAATGGGATGTTTTCATCAAACCCCACCCCTCAAGGTTCAGAAATCTATTCAGAAAAGGATTAAAAAGATTATTAAGAGCCAAGATTGGTGAATGGCTTCTAGAAACAATAGGGCTGATATACATATCAACACACAGAGACTAGGAAAACTCATACAAGACCTGCATACGTTCAAATGAAACAAAGTCCCAACACAGAGAAGGGGAGGTTGGGCAAAAGTCCTGCAGTAATGAAGACACTCTTGGCAGGTGACACCTTCTGGGAAAGGGGAAATCAGTTCTCTCCAGTGAAGTGACACTGAGTCCGTCAATATCAGCTGACTCCGGGTCAGGGCCAATGACCAGGATGGATCAATACAGAACAGACTCGCTATTTTTGTGATTTTTGTTGCTTGTATTATGGTTTGGAGTTTTTGTCTTTTGGTCTTTCTTTTGGTGGTATGTTTTTGTTGTTGTTATTTGGACTTTTGAGGATATAGAGAGAGAGAACATGGGAGGACCTGGGAAAAGTTGCACGAGAGGAAAGTATGATTAAAATATACTGTATAAAAATCTTAAAAGCTAATTTCAAATGTAATTTCAAAACAGGTAATTTTTAAAAGGGATAAAAAAGAAAGAAAACAACAACAAACCCACAAAGTTCTGTCTGCTCAGCACGGACTGTACTCAATGTGCATCTCTATCCTTTTCACAACTCATGGGGGAAAAGAGGCTGAAGGGAGATAATACTGTACAAATGTAAGTATGGTCATGTTGTAAAAAAAAGCCATTTCCTATCTTTAAAGGCTTTAGAGACTTAATGAACTTAGTAAACTGATATTTATCTGACTGTCTTCTCTCAAATAGGTACCAAAAGATAGTACACAGCTATAGCAAACTGAGATACAGTCTACACACTCAGTAAGACGAATCCGTCCATCCTAGCTTTGAATACAATCATGGTAAATGTTATCATTAATGTTTAAATTACAAAGTGACCAAAATATACAATCTGTTTTTACCACCACCAATACACAATCTTGGTCTTCAGGAAAGACAGTGGTCCTGGTTTGAGTCCCAATCTCTAGCTCCTAAGTCCATTAAACTCCTGAGCTGAGTTCCTATCTATACAGCACTTGGCTTTGAGCTTTGGAATATAAACTTATATTAGTAACACCTTTTCTTTGTTATATGTCATAGAACCCAAGAAAACTAAAACTGATTGTATTGGAAACTATTTGCACCCCTTAACATTGAGCACACGAATTTTGAAAAATAAGTTCTCAATGACTATTTGTCTCATGGCTAAAACATTACTGTAGTGCTTGAATTTATCTGGATTTACAATATTTCTCCAATTCAATGGATTCCAATCACATTCTTTGCATGCCCCAGATATACAACACACATCTCGCTTTTCTCCGTTCAATGAATGATCATTGATTTTTCTATATAGAACTTAAAAATGGTACTTGAACCACCCCATACAGCATCATCTCTGAGAAATGTGATAAAATGAGTGTCAGAAACAAGAGCACATTGAAGTACTTTCTATAAGGTAATAAACTGACTTCCATAGCTGGGGAGGACCCACAGAACCCAAAAGACTATGTGGTAAATGAATACTATGAAGATGGCATACTGGGATCTGAACTGAGAGTTCAGATTTTGCTTGGGTTTAAGTAATATAAATTAACGAGATTAAACTCTGGGAACTGTAGAGACTACGTGGGAACAGAACAGCTGAACATGGAGAGCTTATTAGAGTAGCAGAACAGTAAAGGCATCGTAGAGCTCTGAAAAGAGTGAACTCTTTAGGGCAAGGCCTCTGACACCACATTGAGTTGTCCTCTCTAAATATCTATGACATGCTAGGTTTGATATTTAAAGTCTGGACTACCTTTATCCCTTTGTGACATGCTTCACTTCCAAGCACAGTTTCAGTCAGGCATAGTGGTACATACCTGTGCTCTGGAGGTTGAAGCAGGAGGATGACATACTGGAAGCCAGCCAGAGATACCTAGTGAGAATGAGGCCAGCCTGGGCATGTGATTGAGAGCTGTTTCAAAAACTAATTAACTCAGAGTCTTATCTTTGGTGCAGGCATACATTTGGAAGGGACAAAATCGTAAGGAGGTTTACCAGAAGCACTACTGACAAGCCTCTAAGAATCTTAAATAATTAAAATCATCCTTTCTGATGTTATGTTGGTGAAACAAGTTGAGTATCTATTTACTTTCTAGAGGGATGGAGAGTATCACCATGCTAGCTTTGAAGAAATAATAGTGAGAATTGGGTAAAATAAAGATCTTAGATGGTAAATTTCAGTTTTGAAGCAAGAATCCCCATCTTCTACATTCATTGTTCAGTTAAGATATCTTACAAAGAATTCCTACAAGGAATGCTAAAAGGGTCCTACTCTTTCATAATTGATTTAAAGAAAAATGGAGGAGTAACATGACTACTTTGTAGACCGGCATGGAAAGGTTCACAGGACAACAACCCTACTGCAGTGAAGGAAGCAGACTACATTGCTGGGACCTCTCCTGGGGAAGCGGTGTTTGTTTTCATGCATTGAAGATGTATGTGGTCAGGAGGAAGACAGAGCACGATTAGACAGCTCACAGAGAGCTCTGAAGATGGAGCTTCCTGTCAATTCTGTGTCTCTTCTTTGATCTCGGATGGTGGCTGATAGACATTGTTAGAGCAAACGAAGAGCAAGAAGCATTATACATGAGCTTGGGGTCATTACCAAGACTACATCTGCACACTGAAATGTGACTTGTAAACGATCCTACTGACCTCTTAAGCAGGCACAGGAGCTTATTAAGCAAGAGAGCTTTGAGTGGCTGTCCGACACTTCATTTGGATTCCATGTAAATCTACAGTTTGACTGTCCCAGCTATCAGTCAATGACTTTTAGCTGAAGACTGCCTGCCTACTGTCAATGTGCCTCCTAAAAGACATGGAGTCCAGTCCCTAATCACTCACAGACTTCAAAACATGCTGCCTGAGCTCTTTTTACACTCCTCTGGCCACTCACCCCCAAGTGCACAAAATAAACTCTAACAGCCAAATGTATGAATTCTGGAATTTGAATATTTATGTCTTTCACAAACTAATAAGGCCAATGTTCAACAATTACGTTCAGGTACAAAGCAAGTTGTAAGAATTTTACTTTTTAGACAAGCTTTACGTCATTTAGATACTGAGACAAAGTACTCAGGAGAAACACGAGTAAGGTTATAACGTGTAAAGCACCACCAGGAAACAAATACTCAAGGCTCGAAGGTCCATAGCTATTATAGCTGATTTGAATGATCAAGTGTTCATTCATTCAGTTCACAAATATTTGTTGAGTTCCAATTAGGATGATCAAGATACGCATCACAGTTGAAAATCAGACATAAGCTGTTACAGGAAAACTGAATCTGGCCAAATACCTGCACAAGGGAAAAATGAAGGGATGGCTTATCTGGAAACAGGAATCAGGTTTTGGGAAGGCTTCATGAACTTTACATTGAATAACAAGACACCCGAATGCCCCAGAGGAGACTAAAAATATGTTTAAAGGGAATGACATGCCTTTTGTCACACTCAAATTATCCCCCATTTCATTGATTCCTTCTTCTTCTATCTCTAAGACAGCTGCTGGCCTACCGTTGTCTTCTGCTTGCAGTCTATTGAGAGATCAAGAAATGGATTTCTATTTCATCCCCTGAAGCTAAGATTGCCTAACTTTCATAGGACAACATGTTTAAAGTACTCAGTTGACTGGGGAATCATAGCAAGGAGTTTCCTATTTTCTACATATCTCACAGTGGGTCAGATATGCAATAGTGGAAAAGTAAGTCATTTTATAACATAATGATACCTTTCCCTCTGATAGGAATGATGACTGTGGATATATTATATAAATTGGGTAAATCGTTCGAAAGATCTGACCCAGGATGGGCTCCTAGAGGACATCTCTGACTTGTCTGTCCCTTTACATAGTCATCTGTTTGTTGTCTGCCATTCTTCCTTTCATGTTCACTTACAGGTACTAGCTATGGAAAACTTCAAGACATGGGCCACCCATACTAAGTCGTGAATATCACAGATATGCTCACAGCTTTATTGCATGCATGTGGATTTACGTGTATACGGAATTGTGCGACTGAATGCAATTCTTTAAGGTATTTATCTCATGCTGTTCGTTTTCTTGGTTGTGTTTTATTGTTGGAACAAAGTCTTTGTTCAGCTTTAGTTTCTAGAACACAAATGAATTTTTATTCTTTTATATTTACACTGTTACTAAAATGCATACATGCAAGATGGAACATCCTTCCTCAGACTTAATTGCAAACAGCTCTTGATTTTCATTTTTTGGGGGTTGCTAAACCAAGTAATGGCATTAAACAGAAAACGTTTTTGATCAAATACAATATTCAAAAATGCCTTGAGTGGGATCTCATTTGTCTCAGGAAGACAATTCAAGAGAAAGATCCAGAGCTACTAGATTATACCTCTTGTATAAAAAGTAAGATATAAAGTCTTCAGGTTTTTGGCTGTGGCTTTTTTGGCATACAACATGGTGAAAACTACCCATGCCACCCGACAATTCATGAGATTTTGTGAGTCATCCTGAAGTCAAGAAGGCAGACCCCAGGTCCATGCCCTTACAAAAAGATAAAGATCACCGAGGAAGAAATGCTTGATATTTCTCCATCGCTGTTCCTACAAAATCTACCACAATGCATTACATGGGAGAGTTGTTCAACACAGCCTGGTGACTGGCTCTGTGAGTTTTCACTAGTGAACACAAGATCGAGACCAAAGCTAAGTTCTACAATAAACACTATGTAATAGCAGAAAGACATTTATTGGACCAATAAAATGACTAGACGCTGGATTGAGGCATTGGGAAGAATGTGGGTTTTTGGACCAGACAGCCCTGCATTGTGTACCACCCAGCTGTTCACCAGGTAAGAGACCTTGATAGAGCAAGTCAGTGTCACCATTAAATCACATGGTCCTCATAAATAAAATAGGAATAATACAAATGTATAGATTTTTACAGTGAATATTAAATGCAGTGATTTAGAAACCCGACTGCTGGAAGCTCCTGGGACACTTTAAAAATGACAATATTTATATTACATTTTATATAGACTGATGTTTATATTTTAAAAAGACTGAAACCAAGTCCTATCCTATGTCTACAGAGGTTTTGAATTTCACTAGCTAAGGATAGATTCTTGACATCATGATTTTAAAATGTTTCCCAGTTGGAAGCCTGTGATGTGCACCCTCATAAGATAACTAATGCATGCAAATACCATTTCAATATCTGGTTGTTAATGGGTCTTGGACAAATATTATCTTAAGAAGCTCTGGGTAAAACCCCACTGCACTGTTTACCAGTTAGTTATGTGATGCAGAATAAACTCTTCTGTTCTCAGAACTTCACTATCTGCCTCTGAAATGTTGATGTTAATTGGTATGGCTGTCTGACGTCATGAGGAAGAAAAGATATTCCAGGTAAATTACTTATCATGGTGGTATACACTGTGTTTGCAATTGAGGTGAGCTAATGCTGTTATTATTACTATTACTTCAATTTTCTGCTGACCTCAGAACCACATATGAAGGATACCCATGCCATTAGGCAGCAACATAAATGATGATTCCTTTCAGTACAATTTTTAAAATAATCATGATCTGTTTTATATTTAGATTTTATATGCTATGTCACATAAATTCTACTTAGATTGATATTTACTTTCAGAGATTATTACTCAAATAACATCATGACAATTTGAGATAACTAATTCAGTGAAGTGATTTTTTTTAGATAAAAATCTCTGATTCCTAGCATACTGGATCTGGTATAACTATACTACAAAAATAGATGGACTCAATAAAAACATACTAACAAATTACAGTAATACTCATACATTTAGGTCAGCGCTGTTTGCTGACTTGTATACAATAAATATTCAAAACTTTAACTTTTATTTTAATCAGTATATGCTTCTTAAAGTCATTTTCTTAATAGTCTATGAAACTTGTTCTTTCTACAAGACTATTTAAAATGTAGTCAATCGTGCTGAATCCATTACATACATAATAGTTATAGAGGGGCATTTTTGTCTCTCTCATCTCTTTATCCTACAGTTACACTAAAGGCTTTCCCATGAAAGGTTTTTCCATGCTGCTGCTCTTGTTCTTTGCTGTAAATGGAATTTAAAATATTCTGCTCTGATTTCTTGCCTTTCCATTCATTTTCGGGATAGAGCCTTTAGGATATGTGTTTCTTGCTCTCTGTGTAATTCTTGTACAGACTGTGGTAATTTGCACTGCTGTGATTACCTGGATACACAACATCCTGCAAGCAAAGCTGCTATCCTCACACAACCAAGAATAACAATTACCAGCCAGGTTCCTCATTACTTACACCATGGGATGCTTACCTGCTGAGTGCTAAAGAAATCCCCCCTCTCTAGGAGGGGGGATATAGGACATAGCTTTTTGTACTTTTTCCTCTAGGGGAAGAAAAAGCCAGAATCTACCTTTACCTGAAACCAGAATATGGGAATGCTGAGTTAGACAGATGGACTATGACATGCTCAGTCTAGAAAGAACCATTACATGCAATCAGTTGGTGAAAACCAAGGCAACTTCATAGCAAGTTATTACACAGGATTTTGCATGGGGAAGGGGTAATAGGGAGGATTCAACCAATGTGGTTTTCAGTAATCTCCTATTTTGCATTAGTGGTGTGTGTGTGTGTTGTTCATTTTAATTTTTTTTTATTTTGCATTTGAAAGAGGCAAAAAAATGAAGTTGGATGGATAGGGAGGTGGGAAAGATCTGGAAGAAATTGTGAAAAATATGATCAAAGTACAATATAAAAATTTTAAATAAAAAATATCACAGCTTACCTACATTTGAAAAAGATTTTGATTTTCATTCAGTCCCTTCCAAGTTCTAATATGTATACATTTTGCTTTTATGAAATTTATGTCATTTCTTAAAGGCATTAGGTACACATTTTTATTTTTTATAAAGCAATACTTGCACAATGTATTGTAGTTTCCAGGGTGTTTTCAAAATCCCTAGTTTATTTTAGCCTCAATGCCATGATTAAAAGAGAATTTAAACATTCACTCTAATTAAAAACAGGGAAATGGAGGCCCCAAAGGTTTAAATAACCTGCTCTGAGTCTCCACCATACTGAAAGGTACAGCCATGGCCAAAACTCAATAAATGGGAGTCATCTATTGTCCTCAAAATGAATCCTCTTGAATTTTCATATTCTATCTGATACAAAATCTCCAATGTCTGGATAGTTAAAAAATTCATCATAGAATAAAATATTAAAATCTCTGTAGTTACTTAAAAAAAAGTAGGCCACTCTGGTCTGTTTCACGTAGTCCAGTAAACACACTGCTAAAAAATAAACTTCTGTGCACATATTGACTTAATAAATGTTATATGATGTCCTCAGGAATTGTCATTGTCCCAAAACAAACATCACCCTGCTTGAAAACACTACTTATAGCTTTCTAGTATTTGAAATAAAGGAGAGTTTCTTAGTTGCCATGAAGGAGGTCTGGCCACTAGGGTTTGGAGGAGACTACTGTCCCTAAAGGTATACACCAAAGTTGAGACGGCCTTGCCTTCTGTCTGACCTCCTTTTACATGTGTTGGGAGATATGATTAGGTCTTCACTGTGGCAGCAGATATACCTGGACAGAGAGTGGCACAGGTGTGATGTGACTTGGGAATGGGAAAGGCAAGACAAGAGGATGAGGATATGTCACAAAAAAATACTTTCCCAGTTAGCAAATACAAATCAGCCCAAGCACCTTCTCTCTCTCCCTCTCTCTCCCCCCTCCCCTTCCCTCCCTCCTGCCCTCTTTTATTTGCTGCTAAGTCCACCTGCATGGGAATATTTAAGGCTGTCTTTCACGGGCTCCTTTCACAGCCTTTGGTTAATCTGAAAGAGACCTTTCCTTCATTTTGCAGGCTCTATAGGTTTTTCAAAGACAAAAGTAGGGCACAGACCCTCTCAGAATCAAGTCTTAGATAAAACCAGAGGGTCTAGAATGCATTGTTACATGCAACTGATACAACATTAGCCATGATGAATTGTTGCTGTGTGTGAAACATGGGTTCTCACACATCCACATGTATTCCTATTATTCCTCCATCTGAGAAACAAGGACAAGAAGGCTTAGAAGACTTGCCAGGGAAGAGGTAGCCTAACAAGTCTCAAACCTGCCATTGTTCACAGGCTCTAGAGTTGGCTCCCATTGACTTGCATCCATGATGCATAAGCAGGCAGGAATGGAAGTAAATCAGTCTTCTCCACAGTGGTTCTGATGATCACTATACCTGCTGGAAAGAAAAGACCCCGCAGAAGGGGGCTGACTCCTCATTCCTGACTGTCTGAGGCCCATGCATAGATCACCGGGAGAGGTCTGAATGATGGATGTAAAGATTCAGCAGCTCTCAATGGAGAAGGAACCCGGATTCAGCTTTGAGCTGGGGGCCATGAATCTCTCCATCATGCTCTGTCATTATGTGCCACAAAATGCCACAGGGAGATAGAAAGATAAGATCATCTGATAAAGGGAACTGTCTTGGGTTCCTGAGGAAATCACTTAGAAGGAGCCCTACCCTCATGTGGACTTCCACACACACGGCATACCTATAAATCATCCACAAATAGAACCAGTAGAATTTAAAATATACTCTCAAAATGGGAGGTACTTAATAGACCACCCAAAGCAGAAGTCACTGATATGGACACTACTAAAATTATATTCTAGATATCATACCCAAAGTCTGAAACTATCTGAGTGGGGAAAGCAAGGTAGAAGCTTTTCCAGAAACAGTGAAAACCTAACCAACTAATATGAACAATAACAATAGCTCAGCCCAAAATGAATTGAATGTTAAGTCAGCTGTAGTGACAAGAGTGCTACATGCATAATTTTAATCAGCATTTTCAGTTTAACTATATTATATTATTTAATTCATTGCATTATTTAACTATATTATTTAATTTTAATTATATTATTGGTCCTGCTCTACAGGTCAAGAGACAGGATCAATGAAAATTAATATCTTTCCATTATTCAGTCATATTTTGTTTAAGAATTATAGGTTCTGAAATGCCACAGAAAGGAAGCTGGGGAGATTGTTCAGTGGGTAGTGCACTTGTCTTACTAGCAAAAGGACCTGGATTTGAATCACTGGGACCTGTGTGAAAGTTGGGCACCATAGCACCTGTCTGTAATCCAGGCACTTCTAGAGTGGTATGAGAGGTCAGGATTGGAGAATTGGGGGGTCTTGCCTACGAGTGGTGAACAACAGAGAGACCGTATCTCAAAGAAGGTAGAAAGCCAAGGGTTGTCCTTTGACCTCCATATATATTTTGCGGCACATGTATCCTGAACATACAATGTAACCTGAGCACACACATATGAACACCTCTCTCTCTCTCACACACACACACACACACTCACACACACACACTCACACACACACACACACCATTCACATAAAGATAAAAAGGCTTTAAGGGCCTAAAACTCTTCACATTGCAACGTAAGTTAAAAGTGTTCTCATAATAAAGCATGTCACCCCTCATTGAGAAATGAGACCACAGTTTGAGGTTAGCACACTGCTAACTTGTGAAAGTCTTGCCCCCTCTGCTGGGTTAAGTAGGGTTGACTTTGAAGAGCTTTTACATGCTGAACTCAAGCTGAGATGAATTTTCTTCTGTGTGGTCTAATTTAAAAGAAAAGTACTAAGGGTGTGGTATGGACGCAAATGTAGAAAATGTTCATAATTTATAGATTATTGAGGGAAAAAATCTCACTATTAAATCTCAGTCAGTGTCAAGAGGTTCCTTTTTCTCACATTTCCACTACAATATAGACTTTGCTCAGCATAGCAGAAAGCATGTCACAGTGTGGTTCTGTGTACATTGTTGCCTCCTCTTCCTTAGCCACCTCTTTCCAACCCAAAACTACACAGTAGGCACAAAGTCCCTTGGAAGTTAATTGCTAACCTTCCCCTAACTCTTTTTAACTACATCTTTCAAATATGTTAAAAGAGAGACTAGCAAAATGGGCTTAGTCTGTATAGAGTTTAATTCTTAGAAACCACATTAAGGGTGAAGGAGAGAATGAACTCTCAAAAGTCCTTTGGCATCCACATGTGCACTATGACATATGTGTACCTTATCTGTCTGTCTGTCTATCTATCTATCTATCTATCTATCTATCATCTATCTATCCTATCTATATTTTTCTCTCACACACATATTGTACACACATGGTAATGATAGATTAATTATTTTTAAATGTATTAACTGGTTACACTAGTCAATGCCAACAGAAATAATAGTGAGAAATTTGTCAATTCCTGTTTTGCAAACCACAACTAAAAAATATTTGCTGAAAGTTATGCTTCAGGTAAAAAGCCAATTGGGCTTGGTTTTGTAGCTGAGAGGACTGTCAATATAATGAAGCAAAAATACCGACTCAATTTGAAACACAGTGATGATAAATCTACAAAATGTCAACAAGTACTGTTACATTATAAAGGGAAGGAGGGAATTCGCCTATTCGAGTACGATAACATTAATAAAATGTCTGGGGAAGCTGTGAATACTAAGAGGAAACAAAGCTATGAAAAGTTAAATTTATCTAGACAGCTTAGGCGAGTTAATAAAGGGAAGCATGCATTTCAGCCAGCTCCACCCTGAGACAATAGAGCAGAGGCTAGCACAGATGGGAGTGCAGGGGAAACTGGGTGCAGGGTCCTTTTGCTCTGCAATTTATTCTCCCAGTGGTTCATGCAGAGACGTCAGCTTCATGCTGCAGCCAGGGCTGCGGAGCTGTGAGTGTTGTGACTTTGCACTGCTGAACAATATAGAGTCCTTTCCATCTGGGGCTACAGACTAAGCAGAAAGAAAAACAATGGAGTTTCATGGAATTTACCAGCTATGAGAAGAAAAAAAAGTTTTCAAGGTATTTCTTACATGAAAAGAAGTGAATGAATGGCAATTTAGAGAGAAATATTAAGTCTGCCTCCGTGAGATACATGATGGAATCATCCTACCATAACTTCCTTTGTCCTTAGAGAGAGGAGGGGGAATGTATTTGGGACGCTTGCATATCCATTTCATCACCAAGAGGACAGGGAAAAATGAGAAGCTTAAAGTGCAGAACAAATCCAAGGTGTGGGACATTTGGGCGCCAAGCTAACAAGTGCTAACTGTTGCTGTATTTATATTTTGCAGTGTCTCATGAAATTTCATTCAGCCATAGTCAACCTTTCTAGTCAGCTGAGGCTCATGCTTAAGAAGGAAGTGAGGGTGAGGGTTATTTATGAGAAATGAAAGAACAAATAACCAATGATAAAAACACATAGCAAGCCGGGAGGCAGTTTGATATTATCAAAAATCTCTCAGAATGATCCTAAATCAACTTCACTTCTCTGCCCTGTCTTTCTCTGTAAGGTGGGGGAAATGCAAGCCAAGGTTTTGAAGTTTGAACCTATCATTTCAGTACCAAAACCAGTTTTCCTATCTTTTACCTATGTGAGATAAGAAAGTTATTCATCCAGTTGAAAACCTCATTCTTTATTTACAGAGTAAAGCTATTATGCACCATTTATTTTCTTCTTAATATTAGCTGAAAGGTGCATGGTTTTTAAATATTTAACAATGTCAAGTCCTGTGTAAGAAAACATGATTCAGTTTCCTCTTCTAAGCTTGTTTTCCTGATTCCCACTCCCTTATACATCTTTACAGAGGCATGGATGACTAAGAATATCTTATGGAACCTTTCAGAGATATTCTCTGTCTATTGTTCCAATAAAAGATTACGAGGATTGATAATGTAGAGATATCCTGTACTTTGCCTTCATTCACTTGTTTAATTCATAGAATAACTCTGAGATTAGAAATCTATGGTCCTATTTTACAGAGGAGGAAACTGGAGTACAAAGAAGCCACACGGTTTAAAATGTGATGAGACCAAAATTATAATGATGTTTAGATGAATCTGTTTTAAATATAAAGGGTTGGTAATAAGCATTCAGGAGCTAATAAAACGGAGGGCAAAATATGAAAACCTGACCCTTGATATTACTTTTTCTAATACTTCATTTTGCATGCTACGTGGAAGCATGTTGACAGGGTGCAACAGCATTTGTTTACACATTCAGGGTTATAACAATCACAGTAGGTTATTGAATACCCACAGTTTTCTTATTCATTATTCCTCTTAGTGTTGTGCAACTGCAAAAGCAGACAGGAAGGACAAAACCTCTTGCACATTTAAGTAAAGGCATAGCTTTAGTTGTGAAAGATGAATTATTCATAGACTCCAGGACATAAAGAATGGAAAACTCCCATTTTCTCAGTAGTATGGAGAGGGCAGCCCAGGTCTATCTTCTTCATAGGAAAAGACGCATAAAAGATAAAATCTTAAGGCAACTAGAGTCAACACTGTGCGGCTGAAGGGGAAAGGCCTGAAAGCTCCTGTTTGGCTCGTGATAATAGAGAATTCACGGACTTTCAGATCAGATAGTTCAGTGTTGTACAAAGTCTTTCAAGGAACACTGGCCCACAGAGATGATATTCTCTCCCAGGGGCATTTCACTCATGAATAAAATGAGAAGGCGTACATTCCCCCACCTTTTAGAAATATGTAAGACATAACAGCGCATGAAGAATTCTGAGGAGTCCTCCTCTGGGAAGAAGAACAGCAACAACAACAACAAATACAAACTTATAACTTTGTTTACTCAGAATTTTTCCAAATTCATTAATTTCAGAAATGTTCCTTGAAACATCTATTAACACCAGATAGGACCTTGAAATGTGCTTTGAAAACCATGAATTGGCTGAGAGTCCTGAACCCATGTCACTGATGGGCACATATATACCATGCACTTGTCTCTGAAACCAAGGTGCCAACCTTTCTTTTCCTTGCTGGAAGAGGAAACGGCTGCTTAAGGAAGTCCCCATGGTTACCAGTGGTTGCAGATGTGCTGAGAGTGATATCTAAGGCTCTGGACCTTGATATGATGCAATGGAGTTTTTCTAAAAATGCCCCTACTATGAGTTCATTCTTTTTTTTTTCCAGCAGAGCTATGTTGGACAGTTTCTGGAGGCTGCTGATTTCCAGTATCAGAGTAACTACATCTAAAGATCTTGATGGATCGTGTCTACTTCCAGCTTTGCTGCTTTCTTATCTATCTGATTTACATGCAAAACACACAGTGTAGAGATTGTATCTGCTGGTGAAGTGGTAGGAATAGTAATTAAATATAGAAAAGAATGAAGAACATCATAAGAAATAATGGCTTTATCAGTTGAAACTGGGAAGTGTGTATTCTAGAGCGGAGAAACTCAATGGGAAGAACTGGTCCAAAAGCCAACCAAATACTAACAATTTGCTTCACTGTGCTATGTCAGCATCTCACTTCCACAAGTCCCGAGCCTGACCATTTTACAAAAGAAAATGTCTATGTTTAGAGCTGACATTCGTGGAATTTAAGATTACAGTCCACAAAGTTACAGTCCTGTAGCTACAGCTCTGAAATGCTGTCAGGAGTACTTCAGCTCCATAGAAGAGGACGTTTCCATAAGAGAGCTTACATGTTAGGCTGTGGCTGAAAGTAGGCCAATCCTGCATCCAGTACCTGCCATCTTCGGGCAGAAACAGCTGCTGTCATCACAACATGGGAAGGACTGCAGGGGACCCAGCCCTGCCAGCAGACTTAACATCAACCCTTACCTGCCACAGACAGGTTACTATGCACATTGCATACTCCTCGCCCCCACCATCTTAGCGGGAGACATTGGTTCTGTCATTTCCCTTCATTCAGCAGGAAATACTGCCTCACAGAACAAACACCTTATGCCCAGACATTCAGAAAACCACTCTAGGAGCCTCCATGCACCCAGCTTAGAGATAATTTTAGGAAAAGAAATTGCTTTCAAAGAGCTTGAAAGTTTTGTCCTGGAAGAAAAAAGAGGAAGAAAGAAAGAAAAAAATCTTCTAGATTTTAGGGAAAAAATTAAAAAGTAGAAATATGTGTTTAAAAGAAAGCCCACAGTTGAATGGTTAGTAACTGAAAATAGGAAAAGTCAGAACGAAAACTACCTATAGTACATATGCAGAACCTAGAATAAGGAAATGAAAACATCTTTTTGAAATACTTATTTGGTTCCTGCAATCAACCCAAAAGAGAGAATACACTGCAACTTTGAAAACTAAGAAGTGATTAAGGTTGGCCTTTTGGGGTTATTTTTCATATTTGTTTATTCCCTCATTCAGCTTGTATTTCAGGATTTTAATGGGCTCATTATGAGTTAGGCTCTATAATCAAGAGGTACAGACTTCAATTTTAATCATTATCTATTCATTCAACAGAATGAGTGAATAATAATTGTTCAAGGCTCACCGTGTACATTAGTTTCTAGTAGGTACTAAGGATAAAGAAGAATCAAGTATGCCTTCTGGTGTAAGTGGAAAACTGGCA
>LOJH01039743.1:0-14770 GCA_001685095.1 Ellobius talpinus | reverse complement strand
CAGGCATTCCTGCGCGTGCCAATCACCCGCGCGCTCACGCGCACGCCCCGCCTCGCCTCTTTTCTAACTAATAGCTCGCCCGGCTGTCGCAGCTTGGCCTCACATTGGCCAACCGCAAAAGCTTCTTCCCGACCACACACTGGGTGCGTGACGGAAAAGGGAGCAGGGAGAATCAGAGCGGACCCTGGGAAGGAAGGCTGAATTTCCCACCCTACTTCCTGGCTTTTCAGCTTTTCAACTTTTTTTTCTTCCCTCGGTGTTGGGAATTGAATCTCTGAGCAAGCCCTGTACCATTGAACTACATTTCTAGCACCGAAACACTTTATTTTTGTTTTGTTTTAAGAAAATATTTAATTCTATCACCCAGGTTGGGCTCGTACTCGCGGCAATCCTCCTGTCTCAGACTCAAATGCTGGGATTACAAACGTGCGCCACCATACACAGCTCCGAAACTCTTCATTTTCATATCCATTTTCCTAACCCCTCCCTCTATTCCTTCTGTATGTTATTTATGGAATAACTACCATAAAAGTATGGCATTCAGCCGGGGTGAGTTTTGGTTCCTGTTATTTCTCAGAAAGGGAGAAGTTGTTTCAAACAAGCCTGGCTTGACAATTTTCAGCTCCAACCCATGTTCCCATGTGACCCAGAGGGCACACCTGGAAAACAAGATAGGGTGTGTTTCTCTGCCGCAAGTAAAACAACATAGAATTTAGGGACTGTCCATTTTCCTTCACTCCAAAGAATGATGCACCTCTAGTACGGTTCTAGATGCTGGGAAAGGTATGGATGCTAGGTGGATGTCTCAGGAGAGTGAAGTCGATTTTGTTCTGGTTAAAAGCATGGGCTCGGGGTTCACGTACACCGTTTCCTTTCCTAGCCAGCCTTCTCTTTCACTCCAGCTTCTGTACCGGATCCTTCTATGGACCGCCCTTCCCTCACCATCTTCCAAAAGATCCAAGCAGTTTACAATGCTCTCAGTTCTAGGTTTGGCTTTGGTGGCAGATAATCCCAAATTCAGTTTCAGGCTCTGCCATCTACTGGCCGGCTGTATTTCCTTTAGCAAATCCTTAATCTTCAACTCACAGGATTAGCATAAGGATTATATTGTGCAATGTAGGCAGAATTCTTAGCATGTACATGTCTGTTACAACAAGATGTGAATTTTTCCTCTGGCTCTTTCTCCGCTCCTTCCTATGTGGACCCTATACTTCTGCAGTAGTGTTGATCACTCTGTGTTGAGATGATTTGCCACTTGTCTGTTTAGACTTGAAGGAGTTTGGGGGAGAAAATCTACCACCATCTATTCTTGGTCATGGCTGTAACCTCAGGATACTTTGAGTGCTCACATAATGGGTTCTTAATAAATGTTTACAGTCATTTCTGCACAAAACAAGGACTAGTAAGCTTCCATGCAGGAAGCTCTTTGCTGGGCTGCTTCACTAAGGTTAACCATCCTAAGCAAGAATTTCCTTTCCGAAGGTGAGGTAGCTCATAAAGCAGTGGCACATACATACTATCTAATCAAGATATATTAGATGGAATAACACCAATAGGATTTACCAAAGAAATCTGTTCTCTTGCCACTAGGGTGTGTGAGCAAGTATGGTTTTTTTGTGTGTGTGTGTGTATGTGTGTGTGTGAATTCTGAGGGTCCCATAAATCTTCTACCAGGAGCCTCAGAGACAGACACCCAGTTCCACGCAGAAAAACAATGTTGTGAGACTGGAAAGATGGCTCAGCCATTAAGATCACTGACTGCTCTCCCAGAGGACCTGGGTTCAATTCCCAGCACCCACAGTTCTCAGATGTCTGTAACTCCAGTTCCATGGGATCTATGCTATCTTCTAGCATTCTTGGGTACTGCATGCATGCAGTGCATAGACATGCATATAGGCCAACACCCACACATACACAATAAAATGGAAAAAACAAAAAAAAAACCAAAATTGACCTTCCTACTGAATCCAAACCATTGTTTTCTCCCAATGAGAGTAACAATGAAGCCACAGTGCTGCCTTAGTCCTATCCTGGGAGAAGTGAGGAGATTGAATCTTGAGTTCTCAAGCATAGAAGGCTATTTAGGACTGATGGGCCTGGGAGAGGCCAACTCTGTCCAGTCACCAAGTCTGTTCAGAGCTGGTGATGTCAGGTTACTTTTTAAAGGGGCAGATGTCCCTTCCAAATGGAAAGACGATACTTTGTTTTGTATGCTGGGCACTCTGAAGGATAAATAGCGTGAAGGCAGGCCCACAGAAAGGGGGAAGACTGACCAAAGGACCTTTGGGAAGGCTATCCACACTCTAAAAGTCCCCTCTAATTGTGTTTTCTCCCCTCTGTCTCTAAAGCCTCCAGGGAGGACTTGGACTCTGGCTTTGTAGAACAGCTGCAGGAATAAGCCTTGGGTCTGGCGGCAGCTCACATTTCCATACACGGCACAACTCCTCAGAAGCTCTGTAAAACACCCAGGAGAGTCTGTGCTGGGAGCCCTTCCCTTCCAGGGTCCTCAGGCATCAGGAGACAAAGAGCCCAGACACTATGACTCCTTGAGATCATCAGGGCCTCAGCTCCATTTATTTGAACAGCCAGAGATTCCTTGTACAAGCAGCAATCTTAAGTTGTGGGTAACCATTTCGCTCCAGCCCAGGCAGGGACTGAGAGATACACATGCAAATATATAATCAGACCCCTTTCTCTGAGGGTTAGAATTCTGGGAAATAGTTCCATTCCTTCAGTTTCTGTAGGACTATGTCTATAAGCCCACTCAACCTGGACTCACATAAATAGTAGGTGAAGTGATGAATATTGAGCAAAATGTCCATTTCCCGTTCCTTTTATCACAGACACTAAGAAGGTGAGCCCATGATGCTCTCAGGAACTAGCCAGCCTTATGACAAATGTGCACGCTCCCTTCTTCCTGGCCCTACAGAAGAGACTGCTCCTTGTGAGCTTCATCTGGACCTTTTATCACATGGAGATTAGGGTAGGGGAGGCTTCCTGGAAGTGACTCAGCCTTAGCTAGAGGAGTGTCGTTTCCGCAAGCAGCCAGGTTCCAGGATGAGACACAAAAGGCTGATGCTCTTAGCAAAGGCACTAGGTCTCATGGCAGTCAAGAACTGACTAGGGACCACTGCACACATAGGGTCAGGGAGGCTTCGATATGCTCAATAGGTGAATCGCATCTTTTGGGAATAGCCTAGCTTATCCAAGTTCGGGTGGCAGGCTAGCTGTACCATTGGCGGTGGCCCACAGAGCAGAAGCAGCACGTCATCTGTGGGAGCGGGCAGGTGCTCCTGGATCATGTCAGCCGTCACAAAGCCCTTGCTGTAGGGCCAACCTGGAGTAGAGGGAGAAGAGAACAGATACTTTGGATCCACGTCAGCAATAGACTGTGACGCTTCCGGGACAGACCACTGAGAAGACCCAGAGGGGCTCCTGAGGTCTCAGTTTATAGCAGCAACTATAGCCACATCCCTGCCACTCACCTGAGAAACAGGAGCCCGAAGGAAAGGGATCAGGAGATCATTTTGTCTGTGCACACAGATTTAGGATTCTGGCAGTGCCTGGATGGTCTATTTTACTCAAACCAGAACTCACAGAGGGACAGGGATGTGGCTTGATTTAGATAATAAGGGACTAGCTAGATATTCAGAAATGACAAGATACCTTCTGGAGGATGATCCAGAGTGAACCAGAGCTTAAAGCGGTTAGGATATTGGGCCTGCAGTTCCTCTAGGTCTTCCCTCAGGATTATGTCCTTTTCAGTCTGAAATGCAAATGGGGAAGAGTCTTTGAAACCTCGGGCCCACATCAGAAAAGTACTTTGCTATGACAACCTTCCATCCAAGAAGGAAAGGGAATACTAAAGGCATGCTCGAGTTCTAGGAAGAGTCAAGGCATGGCAGTACTTTTAGGTGCTAAGGATCAGGAAATGACCTTCATTTACACATTACAAAGGGATATTTGACCAAGAAGTTCTAAGTTCCTATGCTCAGTGTGAGACACCTCCATCTTCTCTTGTTTCCCTGGGAGCCAGGGATGAAACTGGCTTAATACTAGGTCCCTTGTCCTTTTTTCTTTCTTTTTTACAGTCTTTATTTTTATTTTATGAGTGTTTTGCCTGCATGTATGTTAAGTGTATTGCATTGGCGCCCATTGCCCCTGGAGCCCAGGAGAGAGTGTCAGATCCCTTAGAGCTGGAGATAGAGAAAGTTGTAAGCTGCCATATGGGGACTGTAAACTCAATCTGCATCCTCATCCTTCTAGTCCCCCTCTTTCTTTCTTATTGTGATGGAGACCCCTGTATTCGCAAAAGGGCTTCTGGACAGAGACTAGAGGCACTGAGCGGGTTCCCTCTCTCAGCCCCGTCTATCCACACAGCCAACTTTAGAGTGCTGGGACTGAGAAAAAGCAAACCAACCTGGTTGGCAAAAAGCAGAAAGCACTGGGTTGGATCTTCAGGGACTTTCAAGATGGCCCGGATCAGCTGCAGCATTGGGGTAATTCCTGCATGAGGATAACCCCATGGTGAGATGTGTCGGCTGGAGAGACGTGCTCTGCTTTGTCCCGACTTCTTCGCTGACCAACTGTCATCTCAAAGCCTATCATTTACACCCCTGATGTTTTCCTGCTGTATCTAATCCTCTGACCTCCACCTGCATATTCACCAGGACCTATGTTTCTGGAGCTTAATATTCACATAAGAATACAGTGTAAGCTGGGCGGTGGCGGCTAAAGAATTAAAGAATTAAAGATTAAAGAATCCTAGCACTTGGAAGGCAGATCTCTGTGAGTCTGAGGCCAGCCTGGTCTACAGAGTTCCAGGACAGCTGAAGCTACACAGAGAAACACTGTCTCGAATCCTTCTAAGGCGTCAATCTAAGACACTTGCTCTAAAACTAAGACACTTGCCCTGAAAGTCCCTTGGAGGTAGGAGTACAAGCACTATAGATTAGGCCTGATATATATGGTAGCACATGTCTTTAGTTCCCAGCACTCTGTCTTGTCTCTGTGAGGACAGAGTGGGTTCTGGGCCAACTGGAGCTACATAACATAAGATCCCACCTCAAAAAAAAAAAAAGTCATAGGTCACTACGGTCTCTTCTGTTTCAGTGATAAGCGTTATGGAACACTGCTTATAGAGGGTAAGAATAAGTTCTCTGGAATCAGGCAAAGTCAGATTTGAATCCTGTCTGTGACCATTACTAACTAAACCTGTAGGAGCCAGGTAGTAGTGGCACATATCTTGAATCCCAGCATTTGGGAGGCAGAGGCCAGCCTGGTCTACAGAATGAGTTCCAGGACAGCCAGGGCTACACAGTGAAACCCTGACTCTAAAAACTAAAACCAAACAAACAAAAAAAAAAACCTGTGGAAACCTAAGCTCTAGGAATCTCTATTTCCTCATTTGCAGACAAGAAAGGCTGCTAGTTACCCACTTATAGAATAGTAGGTATCTAAGAGTGGTACTATAGTACTCTTGTTTTTCTTTGGAGATATAGAGGCAAGCTTGAATCTAGGACAGTGAGCATGCTAGGCAAGTGTTTTCCACCACTGTGCTCACTAAACTGCCCAGGCTTGGCTAGAACTCTGTATTTATGGATGTAGCCTAGGCTGACTCTCAGCTTTGTGAGCCTCTTGATTCAAATTCCAAGTATCTAGAACTACAGACCTGAAGCACCAGGCCTGGTCTTTTCCTCCCCTATTCTTACTTACCTGTTTCTCTCAAAGTCATTAAACCCACTCAGTTTGTGGAGAACGCTCCTGATTTATTGCTCTCATTCTGTGATTTTTTTTTGTTTCTCCTTGCTTATGATTTCAGCTACTGGGGAAGTCTAGGCAGTGACGGGGGTGTGAATGATGACGGTCCCTTAATTAGGCAGTGATGGGGGGGTGAATAATGACGGTCCCTTGATTAATAGCTTGTCCTCTATTACAAAATCTGAGATCATGTAGGAATCTGCAAAGCAAACCCAACAATGCTAAGCAAAACTGTCCCCCAAGGGATACAGACCTGTCCCTCCAGCAATCATTCCCAATTTCTTTGCCACTCGCAGTTCAGGTGGAGATTTTTTGTTGGGCTGAATGTGAAAATTCCCTGAGAAGTCAAGTGAAGGGTTAGAGTCAGTTCAAAACAAGAACTAAATAAACAAATGCAGAATTGAAAACATGCCCTAGGCTGTTTTAGCAGCTGCTTCGGAATCTGATCCTGGGACTTGGGCCGAGGTTTGAGTTAAGCCTGCCTTGACAATTACGTGGGAAGAACAAAGGGGCTGGGCTGTCTGCCTACCAGTCAGTTCACAGAGTGGGGGCACAGAAGTCACACTCCAAAGAAACCCAGTGGTACCCCACAGCCTGGAAGATTCAGAGCCAAGTGAGGGCAAGAGAAGGGGTGTGAGGCAAAGACCCTCTGGAAGAGAACTGCTCCCTGGTGAGGTGGTAGGCACGGGGCCAGGGTGAATTTAGTTTTCCTAGTGGTCCAGAACATTCATCAGAGGTATGGCACAGCACCCAGCTGTTCCCTTGGGAAGGGCTAAAAGCTTTCTCCTCCGGTTCTTAGCCAGAGGGAAGAATCTTTGAGGGAGGGGAGGAGGAGCACAGGTGTACTTTGATAATCTCCATAGCTGTCCATCACAGCTGGTGAGCAAGGTGAAACCTGCCTTTCTGTAGCAGAGGTGCTTTAGGAGACCTTACCTAGGTACACATGTGCACATATGCACACTGTGCCGAGCGACTGTAGGGACAGAAGTGAGACAGTAGGAAGGAAAAGACAGATACTCACCTTTTCCAGCATAACTGAGCAACCCACTTGGCCCCCGGAACTCCACCACATCCCCAATCTTCAGGCTATCCAGGTACTGAGACATCTTCCCTCCTTCAGGAAATTTGGGGTGCACACCTTTCAGATAAACCTGATGAAGCAGAGAGGAAGAAAATGTGTGTACGCATGTGTGTGTGTGTACGTATGTAACGTGTGTGTATGCGTGTGTACGCGCGTGTATGTACGCCTGCCACAGAAAATGCAGAGAGGTCAGAGAACAACCTCAGATGTTGGTCTGTGTCTTTCATCTTGTTTGAGACAGGATCTTATCTTTCTTGTTCTTGGAAGGCTACCTGGCCCCCAAACTCTGAGTTTATGGGAATTCTCAGGTATCCACCTCCCATTTCCCAGTAGAGGCATGCTGGGATTTCAGAGGCATGGGCTACTGTGTTCAGCTTTGCATGGTTGCTGGGGAATTCAAACTCAGGCTTGTGTGGCAAATGCTTTACCTAAAGACCAGACCATCTCCCCAGCCCCGAGATTTCCTTTCTCTATGCTTACCTTGATGACAAGATCCACATAGCCTTGGTCTTCATCACTGGTGACAGGAGTGTAAGGCCTGATGACCAGACTGCCATCAATTCGGGCCGAGAGGTAGACATGCTTGCCTGGGAACCACAGGGAGGGTTACATAAGCTGCGGTGGCTGGTGCTACATCCCTGTCACCTTTCCAAAACAGATTTGAGAGAAAAGAATACTTTGCTTCTTGGTGTGAGTTCAAGGAACGTGCCTCAGGGAGAGTCCCTTTGTAGTCGTTTTTGCCTCCTCCTACCTGAGAAACTCCCTCAGCTACAGTCAGGACGTTAGCAGCAGGTGGGAGGTTTTTGCTGGGGTGGGAGGGAGCTTATGACAAGTCCCACAGGAAATAGGAAGGACTACCAGAGGTTAGAGATGACTAGGGGCACAGATGCCACACCCTAAAGGAGTGGCCCCTTATAAACGAATGGACTTAAAGCCAAGTGAGGAAAGAGGTACGGTGTGTACAGGGAAAATAGCTAAGTAGTGACTCGCCGTCGTCATAGGATGCCAAGGAGAGAAGCCTACTCCCTTTTCCTTACCCACAGGCAGTCCCAGAATGTGGTGGGCGGTAGGCAGGGCAAAGCGGAACCTCCTGGTGTTGTGGCCCACAGTCTAGAGGATGAAAGAGAAGATGTTTCATCAAGCAGGTCTGGTCTGCCAAGTCCCTTGGAGCAATCTAACTGCAGTGGATGCTATCCCTCAAAACAGGAGAACTTCGGTTCCCTCTCTTCCCTATCCCTCTTCCTCACAACTTACCGTCTTGTCTAGCAATCGCAGCAGGTACTTCTCATCCGGGTTCTGGAGAGTGACCTGCGGCCGGCGGGATCTTCGAACCAGATAGGCACCCACAGCCAGTCCGAGCAGAGTAAGCAGCCCCACCCCAAGAGAGGCTAGCAGGACCGGGTTCTATGGGCAGAGGAGGAAGCGTGATCGCCACGTTGAAGAAGAGCCAGGAGGTGGGTGGGGGACCAGGGGAGGTGATCCCGAGCTCCAATGAGAGAGAATGCCAAAGCCGCAGGAGTGAGCGGAGTAGCGTCCCCAAGCCCGCAGCTGGTGCAGCGAAACCCCGGCATCCAGGGCTGGCACAGTCCAGTCCCGCGGTACCAACTGTCCAGAATCAGCTGGGGCGGGGACCCTGGGCCCAGGGCACCGAACGAGAGTCTTACCGGCTGGATCCCCATGACCTAGCGCCGCGTCCGGCTCCAGTGGGGCTGACTGATCCCACAATGCGCCGCGGGGCGGGCCCGGGGGCGGAGCTCTCCAGGACGTGGTCTAGGGAGGAGGGCCGGTGTAACTTGCCTCTTCCCTATGGACTGTGTGGTCCAAGGATGCGGGTAGCTAGGCAGTCTCAGCCCACTTCCTTCTAGCTTTCGGTCTCCGCCACTTACAAGTACCCCAAAGGGAAGGGATGACAATTCCGTCTATCATTGAGCCAGGCTAATTCGCGTGATAAGTATCTTCTAGTCAGTTTGAAAGCCTCATGGAAAGTGGAGTGTTGAGCCAGACAGGCTTAAAGTAGAACAGGAAGTCATCAGATGACAATTCTTTTTTTTTTCCCCAACAGGTTGCCTTGCCAGACAATTGTACTGACTGGCTGATGTCTGTTTCAGGAAAAGTGACTGGGCAACTTCATTTCCTAGTCCTTCAAACAAAACGACTGATTTTGCTCACAATATCAGTTCATCAGTATCAGTCAGGAGGGGCTGGAAAGGGCGGACCCTGTCTGCGTTTCCAGCACCCATATTGAGACAACCATCTGTCACTCTAATTCTAGGGTTTCTGGTGCCCTCTTCTGACATCCTCAGGGACTATATGCATGGTATATACCGTGTGTGTATGTACATACAAACATACATACATAAAGGCAAACACTCATATGCAAAACAAAAATAAATAATAAATCAGTATCTTTTAAAAATCAAGGGCTTCCTTTGGTTCAAGTCAAGCTTCTCACCAAGTATGGGACCTCAGCACTACACAAGGATGACGCCTCTAGCCCTTAGTGGCCCTGTGACCTTGGACAACGTACTCCATTCCTCTGTATTTCTTCATCAGTAGATGAATATACTTAATGATCTTTGGGTAATTGGCTCATAGACTATTCTGAGGCCTAGTGAGATGTGCTTATTTTTAATGTAATGTTTGTCAGAGGGCAAAATGCTAAATGGATAGCAGCTCATTTACTCTACTACTATACTATATAGTTACTATACTATACCATACTATACTGTACCTCAGAAGACAGCCCCAAGACTCTCGTAGGGTTTAGGACTCAGTTCTATTGACAGTATAAGCATGGAACAGAAATTAGAAAGAGACGCCAGAAGCTGCTGGGGCTGCACATTTGCCATGGTCATGCTTCCTCAGACATGTTTCCCAAAGTGGCATTTGTTATTTGAGATACAGTGATGGATGAATGAACGGTCCACACATGACACTATCGACATCAGAAATGAATACCTTCAGGACATGAGGGACAATGAAACCTTGGTTTTAAGTCAACTTGTAGTGACCCAAGGAAGGTTTTTTCCTCCCTTCTAAGCTAGCTGAAAATATCACTCAGAATTTTCAGTGCAGCTTGAATGTCTGCTCTGAAACCTTGTTTAAACACCCATTCAGAAACACTGACTAAAGGAAAGTGTGCCTGGGTATGGTAAAGTGCCCACCAGTGTAGGAAGTTGAAAAGGGGAGAGGATGGAGCCATATTTTCTAATTTTTAAAAATAATTCCTCATTTTGTCTTGTGTGTGTGAATATTTTGCCGGTATATATGTATGTATGTATGTATGTATGTATGCATGTATGTATGTATGTATGTGCATGTCTTATGCCCAAAGAAGTCAGGAAAATTGGCTGGGGCTGCAGACGATTGTGAACCACTGGGCCTCGAATCCATGATCCTCCTGCTTCTGCCTCTTTAGCATATCCTATTGGCATGTACCACCACAACCAGACCTTTCTTTTTTGTTCTGGGAGACCCATGGGATTATGTTCTGGAGCTTCTTACTTGCTAACGCTCAGAGATCACCACCACTGACCTTTTTACTGCCTGGTTTGGTTCCAGGTCCTCCTCCTTTTCCTGGGTGGGATGTGGCGGGGAGGGAGAGGTACAGAACAAGAGGAGAGCATGACAGGCAAAGGGGCACACAATTAGAGTGCATTTCTGGGAACCACCGGGTCAGGGGAGATGGCTTATCCTGGATACTGTGTGCTCTCAACCGTCATGTTGCATAGGCAGAGAAACAGGCCTTTCAGGTAAGTAGGGCCATGGCCACAAAGGGCTGCCCAGCCTCCATGCCTTTCAGTAGTAGCAGCCTTAGAGTGTCACATATTAACAGCCCTGTATGCCTCACAGGCCATTCCGCAGGTCACATATTAACCAGGCTCATTACTCTGATGGTGGGACACCACTCCCCCTTTCTACCACCTCTGAAGGAGCCTTAAAAAAGGAGACCTTGTTTTGTATGGAAGGGGAACTAAAGCTTTACTTCAGTTCCACCCCCAGCATCACCCTATTAAACAAGGATTTGACTCAGCACCTCATGAACCCCCTCTCCCTGAAAAACCCAAAAATAAATAAATAATGGAGGGCTGGGCAATGGTGGTGCATGCCTTTAATCCTAGTAGTAGGGAGACAGAGGCAGGTGGATCTCTGCGAGTTCGAGACCAGCCTGGTCTACATAGAGATCCATGCACCTCTGATTTTTAAGTGCTGGGATTAGAGTGTTCACCACTATACCCAACTGCTACCATATCTTTTGAGACAAGGTCAGTCACTGAACCTGGAGCTCTTTGATTGCCTGTACCCACCGACTGGCCTGTAAACCGCAAATCCTCTCATCTCCACTGCCTAGATCTGGGATTAGAGTTACACACTACCACATCTATCTTTTCTCATGGGCACTGGTGAAAAACACAAGTTCTCATGCCTGCGCGTCAGGCACTTCACTCATTGGGCAATTCAATTTGCTCATCCCTTCCAGTATTATTTTGAAACAAATCTTATTGTATTTGTTTTTTTCACTCTTTGGGACCCCCATCACCCGGCATAAAGACTTATTCTTGCTTATGAATGCCTGGCCTTAGCTTCTCTTGTTTCTAGTCAGCTTTTCTTTCCTTTTTTTCCCTTAGGATTAACTATTATAGTCAGCTTTTCTAACTTAAATTATCCTGTTTCTCTTTTTAAAAGCCTCTGGGCTTTTTTTTAACTTTTCTTTATTCTATATATCTTTATTTATTCTATATATTTTCTTTCCTTCTTGCTCCATGACTGGCTGTGTGGTTAGGGGGCTGGCCCCTGGCATCCTCTTCTCCTTCTCTCACTCCTAGCTCCTCTCTTTTTTATTCTCTCTGCCTGCCAGCCCCACCTATCCTTTCTCCTGCCTAGCTATTGGCCATCCATCTCTTTATTAGACCAATCAGGTGTTTTAGACAGTCAAAAAACACAGCTTCACAGAGGTAAACAAATACAACAAACATAAAAGAATACAACACATATTTGCATCATTAAACAAATATTCCACAGCATAAATGCAAATGTAACACATCCTAAACTAATATTCCATAACACCTCATGTTTCATGTAATTTGCCCTTAAATATTTTTAGCATATACCTTGAAAAGATAAGGCCTTAAGAAGAATCATAATGCCACTGTTACAATACAATAATTGCAAATTGTTATACATTGAAGTAGGCTTCTGGTGTATTGTTCTATGAATTTTAGAGCATGTATAAATTTGTGTAAACACCAAATCAAGATACAGGATAATTTTTACCTCCAAATCTCCCTTGTGCTTTTTTAATTTTACAGTCTCAATTCTTTGTTTATCAAACAAAAATAGGAACCTTGTAAGGTGAAGTACATGTTAGTGAGAGCTATTCAGGTATATGTGTATATAAATATATATTACATTGTATATGACTTTATTTTCTCTGTCAATTAAAACATACAGAACAACCCATTTTGTTGCTTGCTCCTTTTCTCAAACCCTCAACCAGTCTTCACTAATCTTGGTCAATCTTAAATATGTTCAACATCTAACCAAGTCTCACCACCTGCTGTTGCTTTGGCTGAAGCACCACCATCTTTTCTGCGGATTCCTGTAGCTGCATCCTACCTAGTGTCATCTCCACCTCTTTCCTCCTTCAGTTACTTTAATTGTAATTAATGTATTAAATTAATTCACTTTTTTAGAGTGAATTAATTTAATCACTATGTAGTCCTGGCTGGCCTTGAACTCACAGAGATCTGCCTGTTTCTTCCTGCAGTGCTCTGGCTGGCTTCCTTCTATCACTTTAGCACACTGTGCCACTCTGCTGAGAGAAAACCTCCTCAGCTCCTCTGGAACACATTCACATATCTATCTAATGTTTCTGCTCTTTTCCATTCACAGGCCCCTGGGGGAAACAAGTCTCTGTTTACTAAGTACCTTGAACAGTATGAATAATAAAATAAGAAAGGGCTCTAGGAAAAACACACAAAACAAAATGTAATCAGGGAGCTGGAGAGATGGTTCAGCGGGTAAGAGCACTGGTTTCTCTTCCAGAGGTCCTGAGTTCAATTCCCAGCAACAATACAGTGGCTCACAACCATCCAAAATGAGATCTGGTGCCCTCTTCTGGCACATAGGTATACATGCAGGAGGAGTACTATATATATTATGAATAAATAAATCTTTAAAAAAGAAAGAAAATGTAACCACTGCTGTAGTTAAGTGAAGAAGTCATGAACGCCCTGAACACCAGGAAGATAGCTTTCCCAGAGACATGCCAGACTTCCCCTGGTGATGCAGACACTATAGGCTTCATGTGGCCACAATTCCTCTTGCCCTCCAGTTCCAGGGGGAACCTAGTGAGGGATGATTCACTGAGGCTTGCATGGATACTGCTCACACGGAGGGTCTGCACTATGGTTGAGACGTGCTAACCTAAGGAAAGGTCTGATTTTGTACGCAGAAGGACCACTATCAAACTCGCCGCAGAGGGAGACATTACCTTTATTATTCTGCTTAGGGGACAAACAGATCTTCTCTAGGGAGGAAGGAGAATTCTCACAACTTTCACATCACAGGAGAGGCAGCCTCTAAATCTCTGCACAGGGAGTCACTGTCTAGAAACAAACCTGCCCTGTGCCCTAGAGGAAGATATTAACTTCTAGGGCTGTTTTTAGCCTGTTTTTTTAAGGGAGGGGCTGGGGATGGCTCAGTGGTTAAGAGTGTGACCTGCTCTTGTAGAGGACCCAAGTTGAAGATCTGGTTCCTAGCACCCTTGTCAGGTGACTCATTAATGCCTATAACTCAGCTCCAGGGAGATCTGATGCCTCTGTCCTCTGCAGGGACATGCACTCATGTGAACTTACTGACACCAATACACAGACACATATGTACAGACACATGATTAAAAATGACTTTTTAAAATCTAAATAAAAAGCTGGGGTAGGATGGTGGTGGTGGTGCACACTTTTATTCCCAGCACTAGGAGGCAGAGGCTGGAGGATCTCTGTGAGTTCAAGGACAGCCTGGTGCAGAGAGTTCCAGAACAACCAGAGCTATACAGAGAAACCCTGTCTTGAACCTCCCCCCTCCACACACAAAATCTAAATAAAAAAGTAAAATAAAAAAACCCCAGAGGGTGTGAAAGATGGATGCCCTTCCAGAGTACCTGAGTTCAATTCCTGGTGGTTCATAACCACCTTTAACTTCAGTTCCAGGGGATGGATGCCTTCTTCTGGCCCTGTGTTTACCGTGCAAGCACTTAGTTCACAGACATACATGTAGACAAAACACCCATATAAAAGTAATAAGCCGGCAAGGTGGTACATGACTTTAATATTATCACTGGAGGGCTAGCATGGGGGACAGAGGCAGGTGGATCTCTGTGAGCTCAAGGTCAGCTGGGTTTACATAGCCTTCCTGGGGTACACAGTCAGACACGTCTCAAAAAAGTAATGTCAGTGTATTGTTTATTGTTTATTTTTGAGACAGGAACTCACTATGTAACACTGGCTAGCCTGGAACTCTGCAACTCTCTATGTGGACCAGATGAGCTTTGAACTTACACAGATCCTCGTGCCTCTGCCTCCCAAGTGCGGGAACTATAGGTGTGTGCTACCAAGCATGACTGAATTATGTTCTTTTTAAAGATGTGCACATGGTCTCTCATGACATTCTGTTTTTGTTTGTGCATTTGTTTTGAAAAGGAGAAAAACAGAGAATATGCAAGTGTTTGTGCGTGCGTGCGTGCGTGCGTGCGTGCGTGCGTGCGTGTGTGTGTGTGTGGCAAAGGAAACTTGCAGGAATTAGTTCTCTTCTTTAACCATGTGGGTTCCAGGAGTTGAACTCAGGTCAACAGGCTTGGTAGCAAGCTTTACCCACCTTGCTGGCCCAACATCTCCCTCCTTCCCTCCTTCCTTCCTTCCTTCCTTCCTTCCT